>JAAGNO010027950.1:0-29367 GCA_033439905.1 Ceryle rudis
CCCCAAGATTTATTCTGGTAAACACAGAAAATAATCTAATAGCGGCCAGTCTCAGAAGTTTTTTTAGCGTAGTTCCTAACCCGCCCCGCAAAATGACTTGAAGAGATGCGATTAATCTAAAATGATAAATATAGAATTGCCTGTATAATTTACAGATGCTAAACCGAACTCATTAGACCTGCCTTAATTGCTCAAGTAGTTGGAAGCACTGTATTTTTCACAGGATTAAACATCCAGTTCCTGTGTTGCCGCACATCCCGTCCCTTCAGTAATCCTTCGGACAGGGAAAAGCCCCTGCAAACAAAAAGAGCACTGTTTGAGGATGCACGAGGTGGATGAAATAGCTATAGAAAATATTTAGTAACTGTGGGATATTGTCTATAATTATATTGATTTGTCTCTTGTATACTGAGTGTTAGTTAATATCCAATGACTTCTGTTAAGTTTTTCTGAATATTGTTCCCTGATTTAATGGCTTGCTTGTGCGGTGGGTAGTGTAAATTTTAAATAATTTTGCCTACAGTGATTTTCATTTGTGTAATACTGGAATGTGTTTATTTTAAAGTAAGTGCCCTTTCTCCTACCTTATCAGCTAGCTATCTTTATTCATATGCAGCTCTTATCACAGAAGTATTTATTTATAATTCTTCCTTTGCAGGCTAATATCCCACACAGAAAGTGAGACTCAACAACATTCACATGATGATTACTGGAGGAGAGTCTGAAGGACATCCTGTTTTCATTTAGCAGTGTTGTTATTCTTTGGGGTAAAATGAAGAATTCAATTCTGTTTTGGAAATATTCAGATTTCCAACGCAACTGAACTTCAGTAGCCTTTTTTGCAGTACAGTTTTCAACAAATAATTTTTTCTTAAATGAAGATGCAGAACCTGTCACTAGTAGAAAGTCTCACTAATGCAGACGTATCACACCAGATGTCTTTAAAAGACATAGCAGCTGAAGTAGGGGGTACATCTGTCCATGAAAGTGGCTGTAACTTGAATGAAAGGGCAAATAATGAAGAAATTATTAATCTTGAAGAAATGCAGCAAAACCTCACTCTAGTGAATAGTGAAGGGAGAAGTTGTGAGGGGTTTTCTGACAGCAGTTACAGCACCTCAGAACCTAGCAGTTCCTGGGGTGATTTTGAAGGCTTCACAGAGTCCATAGCAAAATCAGAGAGATTCGGTCATAATCTTGAAGTTTTGGTGAAGTCAACAAAAACTTCTCAAGTTGATACGGATTTAAGCAGCAGACATTGTAGCACTTCCACTGGTGACTTCTGTTCTGAGCCATCTCTACCCTGTGGGATACAGGAGGCTTCGAGCTCCTTAAATGAGGTATGTGTTAATAGTAAACCAAAGACCAGAAATGGTTTTGTTACTGCTTCCTACAGCTCAAGATTTGTATCTGAATGTCTTCTCTGGAGCATAACGCTGTACAGGGAGAGAAACTGTCAAGGTACTTCTGCTTCACAGTGTTTGGCAAGTACTTAAGTTGTCCTGCTTGGAGAGCTTTAAAGAATGTAATGGGCTACTTTGCTTCTAGGCACTAGGAATAACTAAGTAGGAAGAAACCATGAACCTTGCCCTGACACACACACAATTTAGAAACCAGACAGGAAACAGAAAATCGGGAAGGTGAGTAACAAAATGTGTCCCTGCACATGGCAGGGGGGCTGGAACTAGATGATCTTTAAGGTCCCTTCCAACCCCGACAATTCTATGAAAAAGAGAGTGGACAAAAATTCTGTGAGTTGCCTGCAAGCTTATTGAAATAAAGCAACATAACATTGAGCTAGAAATTGGCAAAGCTCGTAACTTTTGTTATTTATTATACACTCTAAATAATCCAACAGTATTACTGGAATTTGAGACTGATGGGGGGGGGAGAGTTAATGACACAGAAAAACGAATAGAAATAATTTAGTAACATATTTTTTTAGCGTAGGATGTTACATTCTTTCATACAGTGTTGGAACTAATAATCTATACAAATAATATAATGTGTCTATCAGCACAAAAAAAGGTTCAGTTTACGGGTTATACCTTGTTGCAACTGATGTGTTTCCGTGTGTACCGAATGTGCAGCAACAAAGTGAAACAAATTAACAAAGGGAAAATAATGTACAAATACAAACCAAAATGTCATCCTTCGTACCACTTTTACCCTAAATTAAAACATTTGAAAGAAGAGAGCAGTTGACTAAGACTTCCACAGGGTTAATCAGTATCTGTAACAGCTTAGTGCTTGTAGTCCTCTAGATGAGTTTGAGTATGTGTAGGGAGCTGAGGGTGTTCTGGTGACAGGCTTTCTCACACTTGCCTGGGAACTTCACCTGTTGCAGAGATATTACCCAGGAGAGCACAAAGGTGCACGTGGGATAAGATGTCCAGCGCTGATGGAGTGGAGCAGATAATAGAGTATAGCAGATTGTTTTGTTTCTTTCCAAAAGCAGCAGATCTTAATCTTACTGAGGTGTAAAATATCTGTGTAGATTGTCCTTCATCCCTGTGCTTTCTGTATGTTAGTTTGAGATCATAAACTCTTCAGGTTGGGGCTCTGTCTTCTGTATGGTCAACAGAAAAAAGTCCAGGTAGTTTGCAAGTGAAGATCAGGTTTGAGAACATCTAAAGAAACTGAAGGTGTACAAGTCCATGGGACCTGACCAGATACATCTGTGAGTCCTGAGGGAACTGTCAGACCAAGTTGCTAAGATGCCTTCCATCATATTTGAGAAGTCAAATATATATTTCATGTTAGTCTGGTGAAGTTTCCACTGACTGGAAAAGGGGGAACATCACTCACGTTTCCAAAAAGGGGAAAAAAAGAAGACCTGGGCAACTACAGGCCAGCCAGTCTCACCTCTGTGCCTGGCAAGATCATGGAGTGATCAGTTAATTAAACAGTGTTGGTCTGGAGCAGAACTATATATTTTTAGATTAAAACAAACAGTAATTTCCTTGCAGTAGCTGGGTATTCTGCTGATGTGATTGAGTAGATTTAAGGATTTTTCATGTGTTCTTTAAATATTGGCCTTTGTGAGAGGGACTAGTGCACACGCTTAAGCACTGGAGTATTCTGATGTAATAGGATATAGAGGATTTAGTCAAAAAGCATGGATGTGAAATTAGTGCATTCATATTTTTATAATCAGTACAAAGCTGCAAGTTAAATGGAAATATGCCCAAATTTAGTTTCAGAAACACACTCTGAAGCAGACACTAATAAAGGTAATAAAAAAATCTTGCATTTTTCATCTGGCTTTGCTAAACTGTAAGCAAGTGACTTGCATGCATGTCAGAGTGACATCACAGGCATTACAAATGAAGCAGACCATGCTCCCCTGGATTCATGCTTCCACGGCTGTTATTTATGCCCCCCCACAAAGCCAAGAGCAACTGCCTGACTTTTCCTTAGCTCCCCTCCCATTTAGGTTTTGGTACCTGCTTTGAAATTCTTTTCCCTTGAGTGTGACTCTGTGAATGCTTTAGCAAGTCTGCTTTCACAGAATTCTGCTCCTCAGGTGTCTATCCTCCATATAGTATCCCTCCAGTAAGTTAGATCTAATGAAGTAATTAACAAATCGATTTTAAGTATTATCATACTTTGGGCAAGATCCAAAAGATTTCGCCCAGGAGTCTTTGAATGTCCCAGCAGTTGCCCTTCAGGATAAGCAGTTTAGCAAGGCCTTGCCTCAGGAGGGAGCAGTGTGGGGCACAGGTTCTGTTTCTAAAAGCATGCTCGGAAATACAGAAGCCGTCTACCAGCTCTGGTGATTTTGCCCACTCATCACGAGATTAAATCTGTACTCTCTCAGTATTCACTGAACTTGTCCAAGTTCAGTTTAATTAAACTGGAAATGTCTCAATTTATTTCAGTTGTTTGAATTACAATTAAATGAAACTATTAAAATACAGAGTATCCATACTTAACGTTTTTCAGATTAAATTGTTGATTGCTAGGCAGAGAAAACAGACTGGTTTCATTCTCTGGTTTTCTCACAACATTGCTGCTCCTGGATTGCAGTCCCTCTGCAGGGTGTTGAAGTCAATTCATTGCTTTGATTTAGAAAATTGCAGTAATTCTTCCTTTGAAGGAATAAAAGGACGAGGCTTCTGGACCAGATGGCATGATAACATCCCTTTAGGGTGGGAAGTAAATTATGCACGTTTTCCCTGTATATGCATTTCGTAGTCTTTTGATAACCCTGTAACTTCCAATAGGCCTGTTTGGATCACTCATGTTCAGTCCTCCAAACCTCCTCCTCACTGCTGGAAAAGGAACGAGTATGTAAATCTGGCTCTGATTTTTAACATAAGATGGAAAATTTTGGTGCAAATGCAGAGATACAGAGATGTGCTCACTCCAGCTTCTTATGCAGCAGACTTAGTGCAAGCACTTACTGGTAATTATAGCATTTAGTAGTTATATTACACTTGGATGAATTCGGTGTGTTTGAATCCTAAGTTAGCAAAACAAGCTTTTCAACTGATATATAATTCAGTTTTGACCTGGACTGAATTAGCTGAGCAGCAGCAGGAATCTTGAGTGCCAATAGGCAATCCAGAGTATAACTTGCATAATAAGTTATAGCTTATATACTACAGCTAGAGAAATTAGAGATGAAGATTCATCATAAACTTGGAGTCTTGCTTCTCTTCCTCTTATTATAATTAAACGCCCAAAACACTGAAGTATGGTCTCAGTCCCTCTGTGCCATTAATACAAATGTTAAAAATTATCAATAATTCAATCTCTAGAAACACTGTAGTCTTTGGACTAGGTCCTTCATGAACTGTGGGGATGGCCCGTATAATGTTTGTAATAAAATTAGTTTGTTTTGTTTTGGTTTTTTTCTAGGTAAACCACAGCTATGAGGATATATTTAAGTTGGGCTTTCCAGAAGTCTTTGTATCACAGTCCAGAGAGCATGTAAGAAGCTTAGATCAAGTACTTGATACAAATAATGAAGATGTTGGGATTCCCGAACTTGTAAAGAATCAACTTTGGTAATGAGTTTAGATCAACCGTATAAAAATAAAAAAGTTCCTCAGCAATTATGCTGGTTATTCCATAATTTAAAAATCAGTGGTACTTGTAGGTGAACTTTAAAATATGTTTAATCCCTGTACTCTTCAGTATTTAGATCTTACCAATTTTGTATTGTGCTGCTAAAGGAAATGGATTGTGTTTTAGCCACTGGGAAACAAGGAAGGGATATATCAAAATTACAAATTCCTGTGTAGGTTTCTTCCTGCTGCTGGTGTGCCTTCTTATGACTAAGCCTCTGGAATGCCAGAACACCCAACAGGCAGCCTGTTCTTCCTGTTTGCTTGTCCTTTCTTTACAACACATCTGACACTTCTCCATCATCTGAAGCAGAAACATTGCTGCTGGTTCTACTGACAACGTGCTCACTTATTTTTGTTTTCTTCTCTTCCCAGTTTTCCCAGGTGGTAACTACTTTGCATTGATTCAGAATCTGTGGTGCATTTGGCTTCTTTCCTGGGGTTACGTTAATAGCAATTAGTATTGTTAACTTAGCTTTCTCTTAAGAGAGCTGGAAGTCTTTTAGATGTTACATGTTTTTGAACGATCAGCAGCTTCTGAGCAGTATTGTAGTTACTGAACAGTATTGTAGTTAGTTTTGCATTATCTGAGGCTTTCTATCTAGAAAAATGGGTCAGACCATACTTTGGAAATGTCATAAGAATCACAAGAAATGTAGTTAAAACTTTTAATGTAGGCATCATTTTGGCAAGTTCCTTTTATATGTTATAGTTTAATCAGCCTCAACTTTTACACATGTAAAAGGGACTGCAGTATTACAGCAGAGTACCAACAATAGGCAAAAAAACCCTGATCTACTGTGGTGAGTAACTAAGATCAATGATAACTTCGTCCTGTACTAAGCAAAAAGCAACTGGATTGATACAGGATGAATGCAATGTAAGAACACAAGGTATGATGTAGAAGAAACTCTTTTAATTCCCACTGTTTCAGTCATGTGTGCCTTTGGCTGCTGCGGCGGCGAACGATGACTGATAGGAAGGAGAAAAGTTTGAGAGACAGAAAATGCAAAGTGCAAAATGAATGGGGCTGAACTCTACCCACATTTCCAAGAAACAGTTGAATAATGCGAGTTGTTGTCATGTAACAATCTGAAAGATGCTCCTGATGCACTTCTTACTTGAGAAGCCCAAACGTATTGTTACGTTGACATACTGTTTCTGTTAATTGTCATGCAGGCTTATTAGTACATTGGGTTGATAGTTTGAATGGATGTAGAAAGAGTTGTAAGTTGCTTTTTAGATCACAACTAGTGCACAACTGTATGTAATGAAAATAACAAAGTTATATACCTTCACTGGAAACTTTGTACACCTTATAACCCCAAATTGTGTTTTCTTTCCTAGCATTGATTCTGGAAACATATGGAGAACACTCAGAGACTTTGATAATACCCCCAGTTTAAGACATTCCAGAAGTAAATCTCGTTGCCAAGAAAACCTCTTGAGTGTTCTTGGAATAAATGCAAATCAAAAGGTAATTGAACAACAGTTTACTACTGTGCCAGCATAAACACTTGGTTATGAATCTGCTTTTCTCTATGCTATACATGCAGATGCATGACGAACTAGATCTGGGTGAGTCATAATATTTTTATTTTTTTTTTTACAGGGAGCCTTTTAAAATTATAGATTAGTGTTTTCTCATCATTATGTTTAACTACGAAATTGTGCTAGATCAAATTTTGATTGTCTTTACATTGAAGTCTCCCTGTTGTTAGGTAGTATGTTCAGCTTTACTACAGATGTAGAATTAGCTTTCAGATGGGTGTATGTGAAGATGTTTTTCTTTTTTTTTTGCTCAGAGCATGGGAAAATTGTTAGCCTCTAATATCTTTCCATTAAGTGAAAATCAGATTTGAATCAGAGAGGCTGTTAAAGTAGTTACTGGATGTTTTTACGAACTGCAAGTGTGTTCCACTTCCCTTTTCCTCAGATTATTCTATCTGGTTTTGCAAGGCTTGAGGGAGAGTATGTTTTAAATTGATCTGAGACCAAACCAACAGTATTGAAAGATCTCAGAAAGAAAGGTCTCTGTTAAATCCCTAGTTTTGAGAAGATAAAGGTATCCAAGATGGTTTAGTATTCAACCTGGGTATCTAGTTGGGATGACAGCCACGTGTGGTTTTCAGCAGTAACTGTTTCAATCGATAATTTGATTGCTGAAGCATGGGGGGGAGCAGGGTACTGCATTCAATTTTGATTTTATGGACTTATTTGACCTTTCATGCAAGTTATATACAAACAGAATGACAGTGCCGAAGGTATAGGACCTATTCTGCACTTGAAAGTCACTTTTATAGAACTGTCACTTAACAGGAGAGAATGGGAGACATTTCTCTAACGTAGTTTAACTCCCTTCTGTTCCTTTCTTGCCCATAGATACACTGGCATTAAATCAATGCCCAAGTAGCTTAAATTTGTCAACCTATTGACATAACACATGTTAAAACTTATTGTATTATTTTTAATAATACCAATGAAAATTTATTTCTCAGCTATTTTCTGGTGTAGGTTAATGCTAATTTTAATTGGAAATGGATTATTTATTAATTTAAGTAACAATTAAGTTAATGAGTCTAGAACTAGTTTTGAAATAAAATTTTATTATAATGCAAGGGGGGAACAAGACAAATCAAAATATAGCTTCAGAAAGTAAAATCATGTAATATTTGTATTGTTATATGTATTTGTATGTAATACATGTATTGTTATTTGAGGGAAACTTCTCTTTAAGTTATATGCTTTGAGATCAGATGGAAATTTATGGAGAAAATGTAAACTATGTTTTACTAGGACTTTTCAGAGAGCCAGGATGACATTTTTGAGGAATCAAATGTTAATGAGGACTTCAGATTTGATGGGTTCAGTATTAATGACTGCAAAGCACTGATCCAGACTAAGGTAAGAACTGCTCTGGAAGTAAGCACTTCAGAGAACCACCGGTGTGTTTTACATGTTCCCCTGTGCTCTAGCCAGCCACTGCAGCCTATGTCCTAATGTCATTGTTTGGTCCTGATATAATTGTTTGGATTTGCAGTTGTTTTTTGCTCTTGGAACTTATCCGACAGCTTTAGAAAAGGTAGAATATCATGTACGAAATGTGAAGCACCATAATACGGGGGATGCTTACTCATTAGATACGCTGGACTTCAGGCCAAATTCATTACTTACTGGTTTAGAGAGAGCAGCGATATATAAAATGTAGTCAGGGTGCTCTGATGACAAAGATTAGTGTGTCTGTAGAAGGATCAACACATCGATCACTGAGAATGATGATTGTAACTCACTCCTAAAATATATGATAAGGGAGACATTGGAAGCAAAGCTGGTAGGGAAGAAGTTGCATTCAGACTTGCATTTCAGGTACTCAGAATGATTCAGATATGGTTTGTTCACTCAAGGAGAAAACAGCAGTTACTTAAGGAGGAAGGCAGAATTGATGTTATAATCAAAAGGGTTTGAGAACATTACTGCTGTTAAGCTGTGTTACAAAACATAGAGAAATGAAATGAAAATACTGTTGTTAGTGTGTTTATGTCTCTAGTCAAACAGGCCTTAACGAGCTCTGTTTCATCCATTCTTGCTAAAGCAATGCAAGTTGGAATGAAAGCACCATCATTCCCCATTGCTAAAAAAAAAAAAAAAAAAAGTTGCATTCTGTTTTCACCAAAGTATTTTGGATTAATATTCTTAATTAAAGGTCCCTTCCTCCATGGAGAATAAACTTGAGCAGGTGTTGCTGCTGTGTCGATGCACAGTTCAAGGAACATTTTCATTGCTGTGTTTTATTTTGTTTACTGAACTGGACACTGAAGATGTACAACCATTCTGGGAACCTTGTACGTAAGAGATGTTAAGCTGAAGAATTCAGAAAGAAAAACAAGAGAGACTGTCCAGCTTACTCCTTCATAATTCCATTCTGCTTTTTTCTACCAGTAAATGAGGGTGGGATCACCCTAGCTGATACACACTTAGAAATAGGTAAAATAGAGAGACAGGGTTTAGGCAAAAAAGAAGTGGTTCAAGGTAGATGGAGTAAAAGGAATCGTTAAGGTTAAATGGACGGTATTTTTCTGGAGTAGTCTCTGAAGGGAAAGAACAAGCCTTACAGCTTGGTGTCTCAAAGTAAAGCTCATTAGGAAATGTACGATGCTATTTCTAATTTTAAGTTAAATTGTATAGTGGGATGTCTTCCACTTAATTCCAGTTATGTATATTTTTCTTATGCTAATTTTATTTTTATGAAAACTCTATAAAAATTGGATAGAAATATGCGAAGTGATTCATTTACCTGTAGGGTGTAAAAAATTAACTTCTTTTTTCTTTGTCTCTTAGCTTTCTGTATCACTGGATTCCAGACATGGTCATCTTTTCACCCCTAACCTCTTTTTGAAAACTGCATCATCAAATGGAAACATGCAATATATAACATTCCCACGGAAGAAGCACATTTTTGATACACACAACCTAAAAATGAAATTTTTCAGTAGTGATATTTGTTGAACCAAGTGCACTTTCAGATTCTTTTTTTTTTTTTTTTTTTTTTTTACTTTTTGAGTGCAGTTTACCTTATTTTTGTTATTGCCTTGGTACTGTAGACTATGTATGTTCTTTAGGAAAGTGACATATTCCCGTGTATGAGGTACCTAAAGTCATGTTATTAGAAGATATTTCTCCTGTTTAGTTATGAAGTCAAAGGTGTAACTTTGCCCTGCTAAGTTTTGCTGCAGGGTCAGATCTCTTGCAGTAAATCCAGCTGCTATCACACTTTAAAGATACTCTGGTGGACTGCTATGCTGAACTACTGATCTCTCAGGCCTTAATGCCTCTTGGATGAAAATCCTTGTTTCCCTACCAAAGTCTAAATGTGCCTCAGGCGTGTTGTAAAGTGTGCCTTGCCCCCATCTCTCCTCATATTTGGTCCAGTTTGGATCAGCTGAGATTTGTTACTTTGCCACTGCTGAACATAGTGAGCCTCTCACGTCTGGTGGCTTTCATTGGAGTTAGGAAAATAAAACTGTTTTAACTTCTGTCTGATAAAGTCTACTGTGGTGATATAGGTGGAGTTGGTAAACATTTTCTTCTGGCATTGGTATCCAACTGAAATAAACCACCTCTCTGAAGCTGATCTTAACAGGACGTGTTGGGTTCATTCAGCTACAATAGACACCGCATATAACCATGCCTGTCACAGCTTAACAGCAGTGGAGTTCAGGACGTGCACTGCACAATGCTGTGAATTGCTGCCCTTTAAAAAATTTATAGTAACTATTGACTAGATTGCCCATCTTCTTGCGTGCTTGAGCGCCAGAGGGGATGCACTTCACTATCATTCATATAATCCATCGTGCTTCCTTTCCAACTGCAGCAGCTTTGTTTATTCATTGGCAATAACTTTTATGCGAGTTACTCATCTGTTTACTGCTTTGGCCATTCTGAATATAAGAATTTTACTTTTTTTTTTTTTTTTTTTTTTTTAAACAGGGAAATTATTATATGATGTGCCTATTCTGTCCTTAGAAGCATACTACAGAGCACTGGCAGACTCCAACCCTTAATCTAGTGAACTGTTCAGCAGTGGAATTGCATTGCCATAATTTGTAACTTTAGTAATGTTTCTGATACCTCAGTGCTATTAGCATAAGCTGAACGGTGTATTCATTACTCAGTAGATGGTCACAGGTCATTTGGAAAAGTGCTGTTTGACAGTGTCTCGGCATCTTTGCAGGCCCTGGAGGGAGTCTGCAGTGCCAGGCTGAAAACTCCCTCTGGATGCAAGAATAGGGTTGACTTTTTCCACTTAGCACTGGATTTGAATTAATTTTCCATTTCCCTTGTAAGTCTTTCAGAGCACTTAACCAGGTATTAAATAAGTTTAGTCAAACTCGCTGAACTGTAAATTGCCAGTGAATGATGGATAGTTGAGGTTGGTAATAAACATTATTGAAATCAATTATAAGATCCCCTTTTTATGCTTTCAAACAAGCAGGGCCCTGCAGAGGGGCTTGAGGGGGCAACCTGTATAGCATGTATAGCACCAAAGGCCACAGGCCCTCACCCTATTTTCTGCTGGGCTTTGAAGTTTGCCTTTGCTTTCATTAACAATGGATAAATGTATCGAAGAATGTTTTGCACTGTTACCCCTGGAGAAGGGCGAATATATCATCTTCCCCTCACAGAGGCAGGTTTTACAGCTATTTCTAAGGTAGGGATTGGGGAAAAAAAGGTTTCAGCCCTTCATGATTCAGCAGAGATAAAAACCACTGGGGTTCCAAAGGTGACATATTTCAGGTATTTTCATTTTGGACAGATGCTTTGGGCCACCTGAGCCCTGCTTGCCCATAAACATGGGCTGCACAAGACAACCAGGAGACCTTTTGAGTCCTGTCCTCAGTCTGAGATGAGCAAATTCACCTCTTAAAGAAAAAAAGACTACCTGGTTTGAAACTGTTAAGTATTTAAATTCAACTTCGAGGTTGTAGAGTCGTAACAGCCCTCCAGCCCTCCTCAGACTTTGGACAGAATCCACAGATTTGGGGGATACTTACCAAGAGAAAATTGCACCATTTTCCTTAACTGCTGACAGCACACACTCATGAAAACCCATTTTAGCTCACGGTTTCCGAAGTATTGCATAACATCAAGTAGCCTTGCCTTCTGTCATCATCCTGGGAAACGAGGGGTGCCGGAAACCTCTCTGGGGTGTTGTGCTCAACGGGTGGATGTTCGTTTCCTTTAGTCATTTCCTTGTTCCTGCCTCCCCCGGCCCCAGCTGCGCATGCCAACCCCTGCTGCACTCCCACGCTCCCAACCTGCTGCTGCAGGGAGGAGCAGCAGGTGTTTATTCTGGGGAAATGGTGCATGGAGGGAATAAAACTTTGTCTTTTTCTACATTCTGAGCTACAACTTTCATAATTTTCTCATGTTAGTTGGGAGCTCGCAGCTGTGAAATACTGAGTTTTGATGAACTAAACATGTTACTGTACTTTGTGTTTGCAGAAAGCAAATACCACAGGCTCTGCTATTTGCTTAGGATTTTGAAAAGGTGAAAACTAAAGCAAGGTAAGAATTTTAGACACCAAAGCTAGACAGAAATGCCTTTTTCTTCCACTGAGATTTGAGAAAAAATATACCCATAGAACACAAGTTTTCAAAAGTTCAAATCAGCAGCATAATTACCAAAATGTTTCCTTTGTAGAAAGAGCACTAAACAGCTTGAGGGGGAGAACACCATGAAAGACTGAAAATATTTCAACACATGTTCTGTTCAAAGGTATAACAAGTGAAATTTTAGGGAACTTTTTTCAACAAACAGTCCATAAAATTGAACAGAGTAGGAAGGCAAATTTCAGGGAAGTTTTGAGAAATAGCATATTGCTAGCATTTCTAGACTTATTTTTGAAGTACAAAGAATATGTAGAATTTTATTTACAAAAAAAAAAGGGGGGGGGGGGGCACTGCAGACCCTGGGATGTTTCCTCCGTGTAACATAAGCCCACCCTTGGTTGGACATATGCAGAAGACAGAGTAAAAACCAAAAATCTTGTAAAAGCTGAAAAGAACTTTTCAAAGTGCAGGGATATTACAGAATTTAAAAGCACTCTTGCTTTTTTAATACTGAAGATTTAATAGTCCACCTATTTTTCACTCCAGTTAAGATGGCAGGAGGAATCTGGCTAAAAATGAACTGATTTCAAAATTATTTTTAACCCCCAAACTTCTCCATGGATCCGAGTTCAACTTGCCAGATCTGATCTGGGGGATTGCAAGAAAACAAAGACAACCCAGCCAGCCAGCAGATGGAACAACGTCACTTCAGTCACATCTAGCACAAGTTCTCTGATCCTTCTACTGAAATAGGGATGAGAACCTCCAAAATTGCCACCCCACAGCACAGCCTGGATGCTAAAGCACCATGAGCCTGGCTTAGCACTCTGCTGGGATAAATGGGCCCTAACGAGGGAAAAATGCAGGGAATGAAGTTGCAACATTCTTTTTCTGTTTCAGTCAGGGCAAGGTGCCCGCAAATGCTGGGCAAATACTTACATACTAAACATCTTCCAGCTTCCCTGAACATCTGCTTTAACGACACATACTTTTACAGGCACACTTCTGCATCTTAATAGCCTAACTCATTGCTTCTAATATTGATTTAGCCTCATGATTAGTTTTGCAACCAGTTGTAACTCATCTCCCTCACAGAACTAATGGATAGGTTATTTTCTTTTGTCTATTTTACTCTTGCTTGCATTGGGAAGTTAGTCTCACTTCCAGTATACAGAACACTGAGCTAGACAGAGCGTGCCAGGTAGTACCTGCATCTCTCCCGATAGCTCCATTTTAAACCAGCACTGGACTAAGCTGGTGCTGCTCAGCACACTTTTAAGTTCAGATCTTTCAGTGTGGCTTAAATTGATGAATGCTATGAAACCCCATACCACCTTTAGAGTCTTAACATGACCTGAAAGCAATTACTTCAAAAATACTTTCTTAAAAAGTCCAAACTGCAGCACACCTTCAGAAGCAGCATTTTCTGCTGCCAAACCTCAAGATCCATCAGTACGAGCACAGGTCTGCACTGCGGCATGGGTAGTGTCCTGCTCAGTGGTGTGGACAGTCATGAGGCTAATGTCATGGTGGTAACCACCTCACAGCCAGAACCAGATTTCTGTGAAGGAGTTACTTCTAGAGCTATGCTTTCCCCACTGAGGTTAGCTGGGCAAGAGGCAGGAAGAATTCCTGGTCTGTAAGCAGCAGCCAGTGCAGCAACATTATCAATAAAATAAAGTTCACTGCAGAAGAGTCAGGATCTCATTTTAGAGGTCCACAACAGGAAGAGGATGGAAGCCTTTAAACCTCAAGCTGACAGTGTAATTTGTATTAGCGCAGACCAGGAAACAACGTTTGACTAGCACTGAGTGGCAGTGTTTTTGTGGCAGGCTGAAAGTATACAAGTCTGAAATGTCAACAGTGTGTGCATCAAGGACACCTGTATCTGACATTTGCTTTCAAACACGGCAATCCCCGAAGCAACACCAAGAACTGCAAGAGCCAGGAAGACTACACAGGACTGTTGAGACAAAACCCAGAGGGCAAATAAACGCTAACAAACACGTTACAGCTTCCCAACAGGAACACGCACAACCCCCAGAAAAAGTGCTCTGTCAGCCACCCCTTTTCTGTGGGGACAGGATGCACAAAGGGGATGCGATGTTGTAGAAAAGTTGAGTCAAAACTTAGAGGCAGCAGCTTAAACATTATTAGTAGCTGAAGTAGACAAAGCCAGCAGTTTAGATACCAATTGCCAAAATAGGCAATGGATCTATAGATCATGGTATATGAACCATACCAACCATATTATGACACAACTAACTACAGTATTGGCCAGAACCAACCTGGGAGGATGTGATACTATACAAGAAGATGACTACAAATGCATAGTAATGAAACCGCAAACAAATCCAACCAATGAAAAGCAAGGAGACCCCAGACCTTGGCAATGTGAAATATTACATGATGACTGGGGAGACTGTAATGGGATTATAATTGCCCAGAGATTTCCTTGTTCATGGACCCTCTTCAGAAGCAGCCAGCTTGAGCTGTAGCACCACAAATAAGCAGTGCTTTCATAAAGGAACCCATCTTTACTCCTGTGCAAAAACCCAGAGTCGAACCCTGTTAGGATGGCTTGCAAGCATAACAGCAAAGCTGTGCAAGGTATTTAGGATTTCTGGGGAGAAAGGAAGGAAAAAAGGTACAAAAGCAACAACCAAAGGACAATGTTGCATCTTTGTCAGTAAAAGACCAAATGAAGGGACAGCAAGGTACCATGCTTTTTGTTTTTAACACACTCAAATACTGAAGGCTTCAAAATAGAAATGGTTAAACTGCAAAACTGTGGCTTTTATTTCCAAACATACAATAAATAGGTCCACCACAACTAGCCTCTAACTTCATTTTACATGGAAGGATTTTAAAATTAGTTTGTGCATATTTAAAAATTAAACTTCCCTTTGCATGTAATTCCATACATAACCGAACTGCATTACATACCAGCTTATGGTCTTGGCACTGTGATGCAAGCAACCAATTAGAAAGAGAGCTTTGTAACAAGCACTTGAACAAAAATTGCATTTTGAATTGTTGATAAAACATCTACCAACAATTTAATCTTTTTCTTAAGTATACAAAAAACTTATGCATGTCAATGCTGAAGAGCAAGTTGTCTTCTCTTACATTCCCGTAGGGGCTGCAAGGTAAGTGGATTTATTAAGCGTTCACTATTTGCTACATGATACAATTTTCATACCAAAATATCTTTGCTGCATAGTAACATTCCATATTTTCAAAAGCAAAAAGAAATTAGATGCCGTCTTATTTTATCCCTCATCGCTGAATTTAAAGACATTTTAAACGACAACTCTGCTTCATCACAGTGCAGAAGGCCCTTAATATTTCAAGGATTTATTCAGTCATATCTTTAATACAAAAGTAGAGGCTGAGGAAAAGCCAGAGTAGTCTATACACAATGCACAATCTGTGTACATTCTGAAGCTGTACCTCTTCAAGAACTATTTATACACTTTTCAAACAAATCCCTTTATCCAGCAATTCAAAATACTTTAGATCAGAAGTTTTATATTAGAATCAATACATTATATGCATATAAATACATTTATACCCTTCGGTTGCTAAACAACCCAGATGGCTGAAAGGATGTGACCTGAACTGGCTCTCCATTGGTTTGGGATACCAAATTGTATCAGCAGCTGTTAACCAAAACAGTCACAGCAAAAAAAAAATGGAGAACTCTGCACCAAGTAGGTGTGCCACGGCATCAGTTAAGACTAGAAATATGAGGTGACACCCTGGCCCCTGCAATAGGGCCAGGATTTCAGCTTCTGTGAGATGCAACACAGGGAACACTCCTCCCCCCACCCCCCCTGATACCCCATTCATGAAAAGTCTCAGCAGAAAAAAACCCAAACAAAATAATCCAAAATCCCAACAAACCAAAGCAAATCTTTTACAACTGCAAATTTTCTTACAAGACAGGTGCTGCAGCTTTCAAGAACAAAGTAAAAGTTTTATAATTAAAAAATTAAGAAGCAAACCAAAACCAGATGTGCAAGTGTGTAGTTGAGAAGACGGTAGCAAGGATCAATATACACCTCAGTTCAAGCTGAAACAGCATCCACACTGCCTTACAGTAAAATAGTTCTCACTGCAAATCTCTCACCTTCAGTTAATGAGTGCGTTTGTATCTAGTTATATACACACCTACCATACACACGCACCCCTCCTTCTCCAGGACAATCTGCAGCAGCAGCAGCTGCCACCACAATGCTTCCGAAGCCCAGACAGGCGCCAGCCCTGGTGCTGCACCCGAGCTCTCACAGGCACGGCCACCTGATGGAACTCGGTCATCAGCCCTGACTCACCCCATGTTGGCAAGTACCCTCAGGAGTAGTCAAAGCAGGAAGCACTGGCGTAGTAAGAAGTGTTCTCAGCTTTGTTTCTTAAAGGATACAGAAATGCTGACTCTCACAAGTATCCTCTGAAGGTGCTAGAAGTTGTAAGTTTGAAGCATCTTTCCACAATGCCAGGTATACAAATGTGTATCTTTTTAAATAATATTGCACATAAAAATCATCTCAAACTTTGTAGTGAAAGCAGGGCTGAAGGACAGTGTTTTCCAGAACAGATTAAAAAGCTATCTGTACATACTAAGTTTTAATTTAAGAACGCCAAGATTATTCAAAATCTAAGCATGTAATACTGACAGAAGAATGTTAAATTGCACAATCTACATATAAATTACATTTGTAAATACTTAAAAGTTTTTAAACATTGAATACCCTTGATTTCACAAATCAGCTAGGTCACTGTCAAAGGATCAGCTTAATGAGTTAGAAGTACTTTCTCCCAGAAAGAAAGGAAAAACCCCCAAAAAACAAAACCCAAAAAGATCTGCAGTCTTAGACGAAGCACTGGAAAGAGTTAAAGCATTTCAGCTCAGAGGTAGTGCTAAACACATCCAACTAGAAGTCCATTATATTTGAACTATGATGAAATAACGTAGTAAAATGTAGAAAGACTATAAAATTTACAAAAATAAATAGTTCTGAATGCTTTAGAAAATGCAAGAGACTTCGTTGATAAATGTCTTGATCTGCTTTGCTGACCAAACAAAAGCAAAGTGTGTCTCATTTCTAAAATATACCCATCTCTAGCAATGCATCTGCAATCCACGCAATCCAGCTATGCAACTTGACATATGCCGACTTGGCATAGACTTTGATATTAAAAATAAAGTGGAGGCTTTGTAAAAGATCATCTCATATGAAACTTGTTTTGCATGTAAATTCTTCTGACAAATTAAAAATTGCACATAAAAAAGTTTATTGAAAGAGGCATGAGGGGTGATAAGGGTATGTGGCTATTGTTCCACACACCCTGGAAGGAAAAAGATGATTGCACAGTTCTGATAAATAAATATTTCTTAAAAAAAAAAAAATCTGCCACTTTCTAGGTTTATAAGTTTTGGAATTGTTTAGAAAATCCTTCTATGGACAAATTATTTTGAGTTTGTGTTTTAAAGAATTCTTTACAACTTTTCCAGTGGCTTGTATCCTGAAACCAAGTGGAAGTGGCAGTTAAAAAGTATCTTTGGGTAAAACAAGTATCAGGATCCAACCAGAATTTCCATGATGTGGTCCAACTCACTCAGATCTGTTCTACATATCTGAATGTTGCTTGCTGAAGAAGAATTACAAGACGGAAAGGTTTTCAATGGTTCTTCCGTAGCAAGAGACGGTGGTCTGGGCGGCATTAGCGGAGGGCAACAAAAGTCCGAATCATACATTGACGTGTCAATATCTTCAAAAATGTCATCTATTGCCAAATCCTTCAAGTAACTAGTTGAATTTGAAATCTCAAAGGAACCAAACACACATTCAGCTCCCTTCAAATCCTGTCTATCATCTTCTAATTTTAGGCTAGTATTTTCTGGAAACTTTGGCTGGTCATCTCCAGTAGGAACCAGACAAGTTGGTGGGCTTATATCTTCTACAAAGTCTAAATCCTTCAGAATAGATGAAATAGCAGATGACATATCATCATCTGAAACTATCAGCAGGCTATTTTCAATTGGGTCTTCTACGGACCGCAAGTCACAACAGTTAGACTCTTGCTGACTAATACCTGAAGGCAACTGCAGAGAAATCCCAGATGACTCCATCCCTGTGTAGCTGTGAGAACTAGGAGTAATGCCAGGGCAGACATTAATTGGCTGCTGATTACTCTCTTGTCTCATTTCCTCTTGAATTTGCCGTACTGTGTTGGCTATGAGTACAGAGCGGTGCAAGTTCGGTTCCACCAGCATTTTGTACGTCTGTAACTTGGTGAGGCACATATTAAGCACCAACTGCCTCTTAAGCGGATATGGCAGATTTCGACTGGAATCAAAGGCACTCGAGAGACCAGCCATGTTCTCCTCATAGTCACTCAGCTTGCGTTTTAGACCTCTCCCCAACATGAACCTGAAAGAGAGAAATTGTGAATTAACCTTGGGCAAGACTATCACTTACTCTGCAAGATCTCTACACACGCTTTTGAAAAGCCTGCAGCATGCAATGTGTTGGTTAACTTGGGCTCTAACGCCATATAACATTGAAAAGACAAAAAAAAAAAATCCTAGACAAGATACTACTTTCAATGAGAAGATTCACTTTCCAGCTCTATTGTTTCACAATTTATTATTTTTTTTTAAACCAAAACCAGAAAGGAAATACAGTAACTTGTTAAAAAAACGTGAAATATTTCTAGAGTATTGGTTTTAAGGTTTACTTTTAACTCTATTAAACAGTTATTTAAGATCATTAATGTTTCGACATTTTCATGTTAACATTTGTTCCCAGGTACAGTAAGCAAGATTTTAAAGCTAGTTTCAACAGCCCCTTTTACCTCATCAAGGTATTCTTAATGTCTTGCTCAGTGTCTCTGAGAACTGTCTGTAGAACTCATTTCTCTCCCTCTTCTTCGGTGACTTAAAGTTGTGTTCCTACAGTTGAACCACCCAGCAAGACCAACAACAAGGCCTCCCATGGGATCCTTATATGCATTCCATAGCTTAGCAGTTTAGCTAAACGGTGGGAGGAAATTTGGCTGGCTGAGCCACAGAGCTCACAGAATGATTATCGGTGCTCATGGCTGCTGGCTCACAACCTGCTACTGACTTAGCACTAAGGACAGCCAGCAGGAGGTTATCAAATGGCATGTTAAAAGTGACCAATGTGGTAAATAGCTAAAAGAAAAGAAATTGAATTTAGTTGCTTTCAGTCTGCTTTGTGTGCTTTTGCATTGAAATATTGTAGGTCTAGAACACTGTGGTACAAAAACCTGTATGCACGCACACCTGAAATACACGTGATCCAAACAAGCACATGCTTGGATACTTTGCAACTACCATTCAAAACAGAAAGTGTTTTATTAGGGACAACAAGCACTGGGCAATCACCTATATAAACAGAAAAGGAGTATAGCATGCACAGAAACACTGGTAAAATCTTGATTACATACATCATGATGTGCCCATGGAATACAGACACCTCACTCCCAAACAACAAAAATAAAAATATTAAGCAATCATAAATTAGACTCCCAGTGGCAGATTAAGGGCAGATTCTTCATACACAATGATGCAGACCCTGCACGTTGCAGAGGGCCTCCCAACTTCCTTTTCATGTGAGCACTGGACACTGCCAGCAATAGCTCAGCTGATGGCTGCAGCTGCCAGCCTGTTGCTAGACTTTTGGGGACAAGGAGAAGGCAGCAGGATAAAGCCTCTTTTACTTTTGGGATTTCTCCAGATCTGCACGGTTCCATGGCTACATCCGTCTGCTTAGACAAGACTGCTAGAGAACTCAGCTCCGCTGGAGAAACAGAGAGTAAGCAAGCAGTGCATACCTCTCAGTAAGGCACACGAGAGAAAACAGAGTTGCTAGACTGGTTTAAGACTTCTTGATCATACCCACTTCCTTTTTTTGGTACATATCTAAATACATGTGTCGTAAGAATGCATTTTTACGTAAGAGGTAGCAGTTTGGCCTATAGTTCAGTTTACTAACACGTTCAGTATTAAAACAACTGACTTGTAATTATACCAATGCTGCAATTTTTTAACTTTGGAATTCTGTTCTACTCCAAAGTTTTCTGATGAACTGCCACAGCACCAGCTGAATCTCTTTAAAAAACATAATGTGTCTGGATGTGGTGTTCACCCAGATAATCCTTCCCACACTCACCACATAAAACTCCCCCACTCCAGCACCCCATTGAGAGCAAATGGAATCAGACAGTACTGAGCACTCAATTACAAACAAAATCAGAAAAAAATCTGCATACAAAGTTCAGGCACCAACATAGGAATGGAAAGTATTTTGGAAGGCAGTGTGCGTGTGTGGGGGGCATCTTCAGCCAATCAATAACACTGTCAGCAAACAATAATTATAGACACAGTCTATGTGTAAATCACAATTATACTGTAAAGTCCCGCATAACTGTTCCTAAACATACCCACTTATAACATGAAGACAATTAGTGTCTGCAAATTATAGAAAACTCACAACAAAGTTATTAACTCTCCATTTTAAGTAGCATTTAAATGTTGTGTACTACCCAAGGCATTACCCCATGCTGTTACTATGAAGAATAAAAATACACATCAAAATGTCTACTTGTTCACTAAGCACCATCCTTCCCATAAACTACACACTAGTTTGTTTTGTTGTTTGTTTGGTTTTGTTTTTTTATTTTTTTTTTCCTCCCTTTTCTCCACTAACTAATTAAAGCAGACCAAAATTCACACTCACGAGGGAATGAAATTAAGACCATACTGGGAACAGTAATTCCAATATTTTATACATTCATAATGCTCATTTTTGACAATTTACTGCTTTTAATATACTTTAAAAATATCTATATACACTTTGATAGACATACAGGAAATACTAAACTTATCTATTTGAATTATATAAATAATGTTAATTTCTAATATCTCAAAAATGTGCTATTTAAATTCTGTAAGCAAGCTTAAAAAGCAAGCAAACTATCATAGGCGAGGATATATAAAATTTCACTAAAACAACTTAAAATAAAATGTTTAAATTTCAGGCTCATAGATGCAGACACTCTCCTTTTCATTCCTCAAATTTCCTTCAGAAAAATTGTCCCAGAGCATTCTAGAAATATGTAACAAAGCTTGAGCATGACAGCACTCTGAATTATAAAAAAGAACTGCAAGAAAAAAAAAATCCAATTTCAAATGTTTCTACTTAACAGCCTCCCCGCTCTACATGTCAAAGACTTTTTTTAAATACACGTACATAGTCCTGTCTTACAGAAATTCCGCCTGTTTAGTATGATTTTTGCATAATTGCAAGGATCCCTAAGTCTCTCTAGATAACTTCAGAGGTTACATAAAAATTTGGAAAAGGCTATTGAAAACCAGAGTACCAGTGGTACAGTGGATTTAAAAATGACTAGTGTCATGGTTGCTACAGGAGACATTAAATTTCAGTTCTTGTCAAACACACTCAGCTGCTGACCTACAAAAGATACAAAGCCCCTTTGTTACCAGCTAATCTACATTTTATCAGGCATTTTGCTTTACTTTCTAGCACAAGAACTTCTGACAGGGTCATATCCTTAACAAACTACTCCATATCTTCTTGTAACTTGTCCTTTTGTAGCATTATGTGTTAACACACACCCCCCAAGCCCAAAATTCACATGCTAGTCAAATGCTCTCTTTTGATAGCACTACTCAGCAACGTAAGATGTTGATGGCATTAATTATGCAGTGCTTCCCCCACTTCAATTTTTGGTATTAAGGAAAAGAGAAGTCCACACAAAAATCCACACTACCATGCCTGGGCAATCCTGTATTGCTGAGCGACTGGTGCACAGCTGTCAGTCCTTTCCATCAGCTGACAGAACGGCACAGACAGTTCAAAGCAGCACAAGTTGGGCACACTAAAACACAAAAGAGTGTCTATAGAAACTGCACCCTCTTTACTCCAGCCTAATTCCAGGAACGTACTCAGATGTGAAAAAAAAAAAAAATGGATCAAGTAACAGGATTTTGGAACTTGCTAATCTGGTAACTCCGTAATTTTTAAGTAAATAAACTGAAAAAGATTAAAGCTTGTCAGCTTCAAACATAAGGTCTACACAGAGCTGTTCAATAATAAAAGAAGCAAGCTCTAAGTCACCCTTCTCTTGAACTTTTTCTTAAAGTTCAACAAATAATTTTTTTTGAGTTTAGATGCTCTATTTTAAAACATTTTGTCATGAAAAAAGCAAACAAACCAAGAACAAATGAGGAACACCGCTTCTTAATGATTTTTTTTTTTTCTGGCATGTTCTCATCTTCTCTCATTATAGTTATGCAAACTGAGCCACGGGCCACTTATGGCAGAATTCTTTTTTAATTATTTTGCAGATACAGAAAAAAAGGAAGCAAAGCAAACTCAATATTCAGGAATGCCAAACCCTCCATCCATATCACTGAACTACAAAGGAGGCTGTAAGTAGAAATTCTGCCCCTTAAAATATTTTCCTCAGTTTCTTCCAGATCCATGGAGGACATTTCATAGAAAATCCTCCCTGCTAAGACAGGAAGAAGCATCCATGCACTGTAACCCTACACCATACCAGGGTTTGGAAAAAAAAAAAATGGGAGGGAAGAGGCATGTGCCTGGCTGGCAAATCCCTGCAGAATACCAAACAAACAGGCCTGGTCAGAGTACGCAGCTACTCAGAAGAAACATTCCAGGCAACCAAGAAAACAAAACAAAACAAAACCAAAAAAATCACATTGCAGTGCACTGGGGACAACACAGGACTCGTGCCACCATTTTGGAGGAAACACACAGCTCCATCTGTCACAAGGTCCGATAGTGCAGTGCAGCTGCCACCGACACTTGGTTAGGAAATACAGCTGAAAACAGTTACAAAGAAGAATGCAGCATGTGAAAAACCTCAATTACTTCTATCTGGGCAAACGACTTCATAATTTCCTCTTCCTCACCTTCCAAAAAAGGTTTTAAGAGCAAGTTAAACAATGTTTAGAACTTAGAACTGCACAAAGCTTTAATTTTCAGTAGAGAAGAGCTTCAAAAAACATGAGTATATAAGACAAAACTGCCACAGTTAGTACTGTCTGAACATGAACTTTTCATGCCCAAAACAAGCGCTACAGTCAACTATACAAGAGTTATTAATGTACCATTAAAGAATATGGTTAAATATCAAGACCATCAATAAAGTATTTGGCCTGCTCCATGCAAGTCAAAATCATTTCATTGACAGTGGTCCCTTCTGGGTTTTCTATTTAGGATATTAATAAATTCAGACTTGTTTGATCCTTTTCATACAGTCACAGTGTTGCATTTTTCAGCCTAAGAGAGTCCTAAAGTGAAAAATTAAATTTTCTCATAGAGCAGTAGGAGATTCGAAAAGGCATAAGCACCTCGAGTGCAAGCTGCCTGTCTAGTTTTCAGTAATGCAACTTAAGTATTAAAATTAAAATCAAAACCAGAGACTTCTTGCTATTGCGTTTTGGGTAATTCCCTCTCATAGTCTCATTCGGCTCACAACTGTAGAAAGCACAGAACAAAGATGAGACAGAAGTCTCTTCGCATTGCAAACTTGCGTTAGTGACGGACCGAAGCCGATTGATAACCTGATTTCCGTCTCTCCCCTCTCTTCCATGGACACACATCTCAGAAGCACACATCTATCTGCAGGAAATGCAAAGGAAGACAAACAGCCCTACAGTTATGGTTATTTCCCAGAATTATTTGATGTATGCCGCATACTATTCTTAGTGATAATCCTTCCCCTACCCAACATACATTTTAGCTTAGGCAACACAACTTCATTAATAGTTTTAATTGAGGGGTGGACCGGGTCTTGACTAGTATTCCCTGTGTAAGAAGCTGCACAAGAAAAGGTAAGTCTGAAGGTACAGTTAACAGACACAGAGTAAATCCTTTCTCCCATCCGGACTTAATGCTGATCACTTAAACATGACTTACGTAACACAGTAAGCTGTCAGACTACACTGAACAGTGTATCTGATCTGGTGTCCACAGCAAGTGTTGGAGATCCCCATAACATCACATCTTGTCTGTTAGCAAAATTAAGAGGAAGTGAGGGAAGGAGGATTAAACACCTTAGAAAACACCAAAGTAAAAAGTAATTTGGACCTGAAGACACTTAAAATTTCACAAAAATGTACTGCCTCCCATTGCCTCCCCACCCCCCCCCAAGCCCTGCCCCAGTTTAGCCAAGATGAGTAACCACTGGGGAAGGCACAAGTGGCTAAAAGTGTGCATAGGGAGGAGTGCAGCTTACTCCCATAGCTAAACTTCTACGTAACAACTTCTTTACACAAGTTAGAAATGACCAAATAATACCTGCTCAAAGAAGGAATAATTCATGTCAGCGTTTCGGTCACCAAATCCTGACCTATAATACCCCTAAGTCCATTACTACTAAAGCAACTGAGAACCAAAATATGCTACCGTTCAGACTTAAAAGAAGTCTGAACCCACCCCAAAAAACAAGGTCCAAAAACCACACAATAAAAAGACCCCACACCTATGAATGCACATACATCCTTTCCTGCACTTTGAAAACAAGTGGAGGCTAAACAGGATTTATTAAGCAGAGGAAAGGAATGAGAAGAAAACTGAGTCTAGCACAGAATTAGTCTGGAATTGATAACCTTCCCACTGTCACTTCACTGCTTATGGAAAGTGGAGAATAATATGTATCACACAATGGCATTTTAGAAGCTGAAGCAATGTTTACAAAGCACTTGGAAGTTAAGTTTTACCTTACTTTAAAAGTTAGTTTGAACTCCCCTAACAAAACCTGTTCATGTTATGTCTCATGGGAACTCAAAGATTCCAGCACTTAAAGGACATCTTCCCAAATTCCTTACTCCCACTTTATTTCATAAAGCACTGGTAAGAGCTTTGCTTTACAAACCACCACAGCTAGGTTTCAGAGCACAATATTTCACTCTGGAGAAGAAACTCCTATGTTAGGATGTGTACCTTCCACAAGCTAAAACAAGTGGATCTGGGCTGCTTACAACAGCAATGAGGAGTATTTCTCAGCAGCTGATATCACTAGAGGCTAATACAGAAAGTTGCCTGAGGCAGTAGCAGTGTTAGGTAGAGAAAAACTTCCATCTTTCATGAAAACAAACTAAACCACTCTTCTTCCTCTCTCCCTCTACACTTCAGAATTTAGTTCCACATGTACAAATAATGCTAATGGGTGTGTATTTTTAATGAGAGTGTGTTTAGGAATTCTAGGCATTTTTCTTTTTAAACAGAAGAAGGGACAGGAATCATTTAAACTAAGGATCAATAGTAGTTAGCAAAAGCTAACACATGATCAAGAGTTACTAAATCTATAAACTCCCATAATAAAACTACATTGTAATTAAATGAGAACATAAACCAATCCAAACAACAAGAACCAAACCACCACAGTTCCACCAAAGTATCTCACTGGAGACACAAATGATCGTTACAACTGCAAATGCAATGACATCTCTTCACGGCTTTTTCTAATCCACTGAACAGTTCTCGATCCATTTTCTTTACAGGATCTATTTACTTTAAATACAGAGATACGGGATGTAATAACTGTGACATGTATTTTAGTGGTACAGTAATATAACTGAAGATCCATTAATAACAAAAGTTAATAAGCTGTATCTATATCAAAATGGCATGCCCATACTTTAACAGAAAAATCAGACCATTAACAGTAAAAGCAACCAAGAAAAAAAACAAAAAACAAACAAACAAACAACAAAAAGCTCTCTTCCTGAGAGGACCATGCATTTACTCTAGCTCTCTGGATGGGATATTTAGGTTAAGTAATTTTCAATAACCAAACCAGAAATCACTTTATATCTTCTCTGATAGAGTAATACAAAACTTTTCTTCGGTATCCGAAGTGACTTCTCCACACAAGAAAAGACTGTAACACTCAATTTCAGCAGCTGAACACTGGACCTCACTATAAGATTGAGGCCTTAGTTAATGAACTTTCAAGAAATATTATCTTATGGCAGTATGAAATTCTTTGTTACATTATAATACTTCCTTGTTATAAAGGGGGGAGGAAAATAATAATAATAAAAAAGTACTGCAAATTCAGAATATTCAAACCAAAGAGCTTACACTATTCAGTAAGCCTAATGCACTTTACTTTGTACTCTATACCCCATTTTAAAATTTTTTTTTTCAGTTTACTGTTCTAATCCACAAAAATGACAACTACAGCTGATTATTACAACATGTGCTATGCTCGTAAAACATGATTCATAAAAACTTACAAATAGTTACCCTTAGAAAACAGAAAGGACTCCAGGCAGGAAGATTCCAGATTTTGCATAAAGTGTGATCATCCAAGAGTCTTGAACTATTCTAGAGGCCAAGCCATCCACCGAGGTAGGATAATGTGACTTAAGGGAAAACAAACAAACAAAACAGTGTTTCATTACTATTTTTTTAACCAAAAATATAAAACATTCAGTTCAATATAACTCTTTAAACAATTTGTGCTAAATCCCATTAAAACAGTTAAACTGAATACATTAATACACTGAAATAAGAAGACCTAATAGTTTCACCTATGAACACATAAAACATAAAAATTACCTTTCACAAATGAATACTACAGAATAGAACGCTGATCTTCTAAGTGTTTAGGCTTTAGGATAAGAGCTTGCACTGATACATCTTCAGGTTACTGAACAGCGATTTACAGTTGTAATCATCTCAGAAATCACGTTTCAGGAGAGACAATACCATGAACTGTGAAGAAGTACATTTCAGAATTATCCCCTCACACTTACAGGCTGCAAAAGCAGTTAGATTTTTATTAAATTCCCCAACTTTCTTCACTTTCAGAATACACAAAAGCAGTGTGAGAAGATCACTAGCAAGATGTCCTATGATTGCATACAACATTCAGTGTGGCATCATTTTCATCAAAACCCTGATAAAGCAACATCTGCAGTTTGGCTACAGACCACATGGATTAATTCATGAATTAGATCAAGACACTGGAAACTGGGAAATGTGAAAAGACCCTAGTGACAATAAACTATGGACTAGGCTGGGAGAAGTGGAGGGAATTGCATGATCCATGCTCTTGAGGTCTCAACTCCACCTGAAGAATTGAAGATTTTTAATTCCAAGAATTAATGCCCTTACACAGGCTAGCCTACCATCTGGATCTTATTTAACAAGTTTGTGTGTATACAATATACATACATACACACAGTCATCTGCCCCCCAACTACAGCAAACCAATTACTTCGCGAATTTACAAGAGCAAGGATCAGTACTTATCCAGATAAATACAGTACTTTGGGATCAAAAGTTCATACGTTATTTTACAAATCTTAAAATAATACATAGTGAAAGGCAGTCTTACATGTAGACAGACGGACAAGTAAACGAATACAGTTCATCTTACATAGCAACTCATAGCCTGATGCTAGCAAAGGGCTCCTCCGTTTACAGAATCTCGGAACTGTAAAGATGCAGTAAAACAGCAGTAAAATGCCCGTGACCTAAGAACGTCAAATCTAACCCACAGCAATAAACACATTAATCACAGGATGGTTTGTGTTGAAAGGTACTTTAAAGATCATTTAGTAAAAAACCCCCCTCCTCCTCCTTCTAGAAGCTGACTTCTTTCCCATCATAAGGGGATCCATGCTATTTATAAATAAATAAATAGACAAATGAAGATTCATAACCTATTTGCTTTGAATCAGCAGGATTTCGTAAGATCACTACTGAGGCTTATTAAAGTGTACTTGTTAGGTCACAGGGGGAGGTGTACATTCATTGCATTTTCTATACAACGAACGTAAAATAACAAATGTTATACAAAAGCATTAAAGAATCCTAACAAGCATACTAAAATGTTGAGAAGTTATAGACTTCAGCACCTTTATTAGAAAAAAAAAAAGCTAAATGCATTTGATATTTAATACTATTAATTGTATTGAGTAAGTCCAATCTTTTGATAGAATGAGTTGAAATCCAAGAAGTAATCAAATTTAATTCCTTTATTACATACTTTAAAGGGTTCCTGCAAAATTAACTATTGATTCATCCCCTACATGATTCCATGCTGGGACAAGTGTCAGAAAGAAGTACAGCAGTAAGATTACTCAGTTTAGTTTTTACAATTTGTTAAAAAATAATAAATTAAAAAAATACTTGTATATCACTATGAATTATATGTCAAGTAGATTATTTTCCCCTCCTTTTCCTTCACTGTCTTCCCTTGCAGTTTCCTAGTACCTGTTTACACTCGCTTCAGAAACTTGAGATTACAGCATTCATTTCAATTTTAATGGTATTTTCCATATTGCAGTTAACTGCCTGAACTACAGAATCTTAGCTGAATTAAAAAAACAAAGTAGAAAACTACTGTGCAAGGCCCCTACCTATTTTTCTGGAAATGAACTGTTCCAACATAGTCTGAAAAATTCCAGGCCTATCTAGGGCAGAAATTATTAGTGAGAAGAATTTACAATATGCATAGAAGACACCAGGCTTCTATTTCTCCAGCCTTACCCACCTACTTGTGGTTCAGCCTAATATACACGTTTATCGAGACAAACAAAACCAGCTATTAAAAATGTAACTGCAGCATATATACAAGTCGCAACTCTCAAGAGGCAGCGATCACGAGTGCCAGAATTAAAAAGCTGCTATTCAGGGAAAGCCTCTTTCCTGCCACTCTCCCTGCAGCCACTCCTGCGAGTGCACAAGTACTAATAAAACCCAAGGGAGCCTGCCACCATTTGGCCTTTGTGGAAGGAGACTAGTTGGTACTTCCTGCCGGCGGCCGCCCGCGCCTCCCCCCGCGGCAGTGGGCAGCAGTAACCAGAGACAACCTTGGGCTTCCCGAGCTGCGAAAAGTTACACTCCTCCCCCTTCCTCCTCCCCAGCTTAACAGAGACCCCGGCCAAGCTAATTATAACTGCGCTAACAACTTCCACCGCAGTCCCCGCTCCCGGCGCCCTGGTCGCCGGCCTCTCCAGCCCCAGCCGCGCTCCCTCCTGCCCCTCCCGTACCCAGAGCCGTAACTCCTCAGGGCCCGCCGTGCCCACACTCCCCCCTCCCGCCCGCCCCCCCCCCCCGTCTCCCCCCCCCCCCCCCCCCCCCCCCCCCCGCCC
>JAAGNO010027951.1:0-12496 GCA_033439905.1 Ceryle rudis
CAATTACTTTTTTTTTTTCCTTCTCTCTTTTTTTTTTTTTTTTTTTTTTTTCCCTAATAGTTTCTCCTTTTTCCATTAAAAAATAAAAAAAGTCTTTTTTTTAAGTCAGAAACTGGAGTTCGAGGTATTTAGACTTTGAACCAGTTGCTGGTCTTGCAATAGGCAAGTAAAGGAACAGAATGAAATTTGGAGCTGAAAGAAGTTTTAGAGCACTTCTGATTTTAACTTACTGAAATATCCCTTTTAAATGAGTTTGAAGACTGAAGTGTTTTACATCTTAATGTAAAGAAAATGTCTCGGAGTAAGCTTTACATAAAGTCTAGCTTACATATACATTGAATTAATTTCCAAAGGGTACCCTGCAGAAGGTGAAAGAAGGAAGTAAATCCAGTAGTAGTTGAATGTGGAATTGAGGAACATTGTCTACATGCAGGACTGATTGTGCATTTGATAGAGACAAAATATAAAATCTATATTCTTAAGGAGAATATATTGTCACAGGTAGCAATAACACAGTTGAAGTACTAAACTGACAACTGACTTTTTTTTTTTTTTTTTACACCCCTCTCTGTCCTTTAAATTAAAAATAATTGAAGAGACAGACTGCTTGGCTCAAAGTTAGATTTGCACTATGTACGTGACCTGTCATCAGAATTACAGGAAGATGCAACTAGAAAACTGCAGCGTATATAGGACATGCCTAGAGCTTGAGCTATTTATAACCTGGCTGGTAAGTAAGTACCCCTTAGTGGCAAGATCGGTAGTTGGGCTCTAATCTCACAGTGGAGAATTCAGAAGAGGGGACTTGTGGATAACCTTCTTCATAGACCAGTTATATTAATAGCCTTGGCTACATGACCTTTTTTTTTATTATTATTTAAAAAACCCTCTTACTACTACAATGATGGAAAGGTGAATACATTTTTGTGTTTAGTCCCAGGTGCAGGACCAAAGCAGGAAACCCACACATGAAATAACAAATTCCCTCCCATTCAATAGGGAAGAGCCTTCTCCTGTAGTGCTACTGTAGGAGTTGACAAAAGATCACAGAAGGTGTACAGTTTAGAATAGCATCTGAATTCAGTAACTTCTGAAATTATAGTAGGGGCTACACATATACGAAGTGTTTAGTTTAGGCTATGTAGTTTTTTTATGGCTTTTTTGATCAGGGTTTCTTCTTCCGTGCATGTTAAGCAGTATTCACTATGCAGAGCACTAATCTTTAGTTGGTTTCTTGGATACAGCTGAAGCAACTTTAATAAATTGAAATTAGTTTTGGTTTTGTTTGTAATGTCTTGTACTATTATAGGAAACAGTGGAAGTCTAATTTGAAATATAATTTTACTTTTATTGTCTCTTCCATATTGCAAGGAAAAGAGACTTAGAAAGCCTCTAGTAATTGTTGCAAGCTCCCCTGTTTTAGGATGTGTTCTTTCCCAGTTTGGAGGAATGCTGGAATGCTTCTTTCAGTAACTTAAAAATAGAAACTATATTTAGAAAACTCTCTAGTAGTGTATGCTATTTTATGCAGATCTTCCTCATTACAGTGCTTGTTTATGAACATTCAGGTTGGCTTTTTGTTTATTCAATTCCATCAGATGTAGTGATGCTTGTTGACTGATGAGGTCAATACCAAAGCATACAAAATGATGTGGGGAGTGGTGTTCAAGTGGGATGCATAGTGTCTGGGGAGGTAGATGATATATTTTCCTATAAGAGGCTGTTAAAATAGCTTGGTAGAGAAGTTTCTAAATGTACAAGTTTGTATTGTAAGCTTGGCCATATTTTTCAGGGTGAGAAGGAAGAAGCCAGTGTTTTGGTTTTGGTTTTTGTGGTTGATTTGTTTGTTTTTAAACGAAGAAGTATAAACCAAAAATGTTGTTTTAAGGATATTGCATTCAATTATTAGCTGAACAATGAAAAAGATGGGAATAACTTACTGTATGCTGTGCACACATCATTTTGGCTCAGGTCTGCAGGGGAACTGGTGTCTTCAGTGTATAGAGTTCTTAAGCCTGTTTAAAGAACTGTAGTTTTCTAATGGTCTCCCCCTCCTCCTGTTACCTGCAGAAATACATCCACTTGGGTGCACTTTCAGGAGTTTACCACCTCATCAGGAGTGCAGGATGGAAGTGAGATTTCCAGTTTTCAAGATGACTATTCAAGAACAATATATGAGGGACAGTCTTTATGTGTGCCCTCTCAGTCTTCTTCACCAGTCATCTGCTGATTGGACTCTGTGTGTGCACAAAGCCGAGGTCACAGACCTGCAAGAATGTGTTTCAAGCTCTGAAATTTACTATCATTGTTGCAGTTAGGTGCCTTTGGGCTGTGTGAATCCAGAAGGACATAAAGGGTTTTAAACCTCTTAGTTTTGGATAATTTAGAGAACTCTATTGAAGTTACTTGTATATCATAATTCCTATGCACATACTCTTTCAAAGTACGAGAGGAGGAAATGTGAGCAGAGAGAGGAAGCCACTGTGTAGTAAGGAAACCAGAGTTTTATAGAGCAAAAGAGAACTTGAACCTGTATGTTAGTGGTGAAGATACTCTTTTGGGGGAAGAGGAGAAGCTCTGGACTATAGCTTTTTCTCAATACACACTGTTTATGTAATTTATTGACTTAAAGTTGTAATAACAAAAAATTGGCACCCTGGTCTGTCGTCTTTTCTTGCATCTGCCATTGTGCTAGCTTTTGCTTTGTGCTCTCTGAATGTGTAGGTACAGGTCTAATGTTTTCACACTTCTGGAAAAACAGCCTGTGAGCATGTTTTTACCATCATTTAAGTTAGTGTCTACTTTTTACCATGTGATAGCTGCGTGGTACTGTAGAACTAACATGGGATCTATTGGACAGTTGTCATTAAGGAGTTGTTTTTTAAAAAAATCAAAGTTTAACTTGCCTTATAACTAGTTCTTGAAACATGATAGATTTTTTTTCAGATGTGGGAAAGTAAACTCAAATTTTTTATTTTTTTTTTAACTACAGAATGGGTGCAGTGCAAAGACTGCAGCTGGAAGTACTCATAATATCTTGCCGTGCCTGTGACCAAGAGCAGTGACTTCAGTAGATGGTATTAGAAATCAGTACTTGTGGTTCACTCAGGTTTTTGTTTTTCAATATTATTTTTTAATAAACAGTATTAAGAGATGCGGCTGGTGCTATTTCTCATTCAAAGACTTTTTTAAAGTTAAGTGATGGACCAAAAAAACCAAAACCCCCCAAAAATAAAAGCAGATAATTCATGAAGGTACTTTGTGAAAAAGTAGGTATTCTGATAAAGCAAGCTTGTTGCTTCTGTCCTTTCTAAGGCTGTAAATGGTTAAGTGATTGAAGTAGGGTAAAACTGGGACCAGAACAGTGGATCCTAAGTGAAGGTCATGGCACTTTAGATTTTCCATAAAATTTGCGCCTCTAACCTGTTAACTCTGAAGTTAGTTGAGTGATGTTTCTATTCATAGGATAATAGAGATCTAATATTGGTGTATTGTGCCTAAGGATGTGTCTTCCAGCAGGCTGTCAGATGATGTTGAGGTGATTCTGAAAAGGCATTGGAAGACACTTGCAAATGTGAGCAGTTGAGGTTTTTGGTTTACTGTTCAAACATAAATTTGCTAGGAGTGTGTGTGAAACTTTTAATTTCTTTTAATGTGTGTAGAACATTTAATAAGACTAGCACTTAAAACCATAATTGTGTGTACACAGCTAATGCCTAACAGTTTTGAGACAATCTGTTTAAAGCCTCAGAGTGCTATAGCAATGCAAATAGTAATCTCCTTGCTTTCAGTAGGATTTGTAGTTGTGGGTAACTTTGCATACTCGTAAGACTTTTCAGGACTTAACAATGTGACTTTTTGAGGGGTGGGAGGTTAGAATATGGTAAATGCTTTAAGAATTTCATGGGAATTATAAATGTAGTCAGATAAGCATGTAAGTTCCGCAAGGAGAAACTACAGTAGGAAAAAAATTTGTTATTTTGGGCCAGAGTTTTGAGACAAATTCTGGCATAAGAAACAGAAGTCCAGCTGAATTTTTACCAAGGATTCATTTTGTGCAGTGGCAAAGCCTATTAGTTTCTCAGAATAGATAGCTGTGATTCATTAAAATAAATAAATAATTTTCTGGTTGCATAAATGACTTCAAAGTCTTTGCTCAGATATGGAAACTGCACTAATTTAAATGCCAAGACTATGTTATTACTAAACGGGTATGAATTTTGTGTGGACCGATCTCAGGGTTTGCAGTATATATAGAGACTGTGAAAAAGCAGTAAGGAGAGTAGGTCCTTAATGTTTTAGAACTTTTCAACTACACTAAATAGTTGAAACTTGTATTTCATTCCTATGTTTGAATCAGTTGCAAAACATTTTGGAAGTCACCAAAGCCATTATTTTTCAGTATTTTTAGTCTTTATCTATAGCACAAAGTTACTAAGCATGGTTTTTCTTGTTTTCTGAAGTGACTGAAATGATGAAAATACAATCAAAATTTAGCATACAGAGGTCTGTATAGTTTTTAGTGAAAAGGGTCTTAAGTGTTAGGATAACCACAATTATTGTCTAAAATTGATTTTGACCTATAAATATTATAAAATTACATTTTGGGGGTGTGTTTATAATAAAATAAAGATTGGGGTTTGTGGGAGGGATCTGAACCTTTTTTATGTAAGGTTGCTGTAGCATCCAATGCTCCACTGACATCTTCAGAGCTATAATGTCCTTGCCAGCCTGTGGACTTGGGACTGGCATCCTCCTTAGGCTTGAAAACCTCACAGTATTCCTTGGGTATCCCGTGGAGATTTTTTTTTTTTCTAATTACTGCAGTAATGCAAATCTGCAAACACTGATCTCTGCTCTTCAACTCCCTATTCTTCCTGCTCTGCCAGATGTTAAAGTTTGATCGTGTTTTAGATTTTTATGGTGAATAATGTCTCTCGCACACTTCTTTTCCTTCATTATGTGGATGGTTGCTCTTCCTCCTTTTTTTCCTACCCTGTATGAAATGCATGCAAGAGGATGAGTTGTGACGCTGTCCTCCATGTCACCTGCTGCACCAACTTGCAGTCTCCTCTTGCCCCCTTCGTCTCTGCCACATACCCATGATGTCTTCTGTTGTTCATGCGTTTCTCCTGCATGGTGGGGCAGCAGCTCAGAAATCTTCCCTCTCCCATCGCCCTGGTTGAGGATACCGTAGGCACACTGAGATGAAATAGTTAATGGGCTTGCATTGCCCTCCTGATGAAAGGCAGTCACTTTCATACTTGACCCACCTGGTGGTCTTCAGTCTTTCTAGATACTTAAGGGCAGGCATTTGAATATGGTAATTGTTCTGTTAGTTTTGGTTTGTTTGTGGGTCTTCTATGCAGTAGAAAAAAAAATCATAGTGTATATGTTATACTAAATTTTTGTTGAGAGTAACTGAGCTGCAGACCTTATTTCTTCCTTCATCTTTTTAGTGTTTTTCTTAGGAAGGTGGTGCATTTATGAGATCAGAGCAAGGGTTTATATAATGCCTAAAGCACAGACACTGACTGAGGCCTGGTAAATAGTCTATTATGCTCTTTTACTAAGCCAGTCTTCTGAAAACATACCTGCATAGCTTTTCTGTTCCACACAGCTTTTATGACCGTATTCTGAACAGCTGCAGTCAATGGTTGTCTATAGGAACAATTTTGTCGCTGCATTTTTGCCTGAAGGGAAGGGGAGATACATTTGAGACTTTCTATTGTGAGTGTTAAAAATAATGTCTAGTTTAACATTTGTACTATATGTGTAACAAGATTAAATAGTTATCTCCTGCCAAGCTCTAACAATTGATCAGTGTCAAGTAATAACATCTGTTTAAAACGTATACATGTTTGAGAAAATTATATATTGTATTTTACAACATAATCCTTTCTTTCTTACTTAATGTAGGAAACTAAGAATATAAGCTTGGGCTGATGATCAGTGTGTTCCTCAAGAGTATTTATGAGCCAAAATTACTGATGACAATAAAAATATTGTGATATGGTACTTGGGTTTAATGCTGTTTAGAGGATTGATGGGCTGGGTGGATGTATGATATTTTAAAGGATTGACCATGAGAGTTGGGCATACGATGCTTAAATAAGTATTGTTAAATTTCTAATTGGAAAGTAAAATAAGCCAACCTGTTTACTGATGCTGAGTTGATGATTTGTTATTGTTTTATAGTATATCATATGTTTCTTTATGTAAAAAAAGAACAAAATATCATATCCCCTGAGTGTGTTTTGTGAAGCTTTAGTTTCTGAATGCAACTGCATGTTGGCATATGCTATGAATTTCCTGCAAGTTTGTCCCTGCTGCAATTGGAAATACAGTTATTTGAACAGGGAAGCCTTTTAAATTTTGATATACAATTTCTAGTCACCTAGAAAATGAAACCTTTTTAAAAATTATAATTTATCTTGTTCCCAAAATTAAAGGAATGAAAAATTCTCTGTTTATTAGCTTTGCTAAACTAATAACAGTAATGTTATTCAGAGCTATCATCAGTGACAGCAGACACCATACTTCAAATTTTGTAACGCAGTTATCAACGTGTTTCTTAAATATTTTATTAAAATGTTCTTTTAATTTTAAACAGACTTGGAATAACAAGAAAAGTATTGCTGGCTAATCTGGTATAAAATATTGCAGTGTTGAGTAACTGGCCAGAGCTCGCCATACTAGTTCCTGTAAGAGTTGAAATGGAACTAACCTCCCTGGGACTAAACATTGTTTTTCAGAAGATAATGATACTTGATTTCCATATTTTAGAAGACAGACTAGTGATTTAGAAAAGAGATAGAGGTAGGAGATGCATTTCTGTGTTCTTCTCATTATATTCCAATCCAGACAAAAACCCGAACAAAAAAGTCCAACCGAAGACCCACTTAGAAATAATACTACCAGTATGAATATAGTTTTGCTTTTACTGTGCAAGCTAGAGCAGTGTGAAACTGCATTTTCTTTACAGTGATGACAAGAATTGCGTTTTTCTAACTTTCAGTAGCTTAGAGATCAGACCCAGTAATGCAGTTATTAATGTAAATGACTTCAGAATATATACTGGAGCCTGTAAGTTTCTTGAAAACTCATGTGAAGTGATGGGATTTGCAAGCTCTCTATTATTAGGTTTGATATGGGAACATCAGTCTTTGTAGCCCTGAACTGCCAACAACCTTTGTCCTTTATTTTACCTTCAGTTAAAAACAAACCAAAATAAAATAAAATAAAAAAGGAAGGAGGTGGTGGTGTTTGAAATAGGGAAGTAAATGAATGTTGGCTAATGGCCATGTCTTTTCCTAGAGCAAGAAGAAAATCTTGGAAAGATAAATGACAATGTAGACATGGATTTGAATGATATGTGATGTTTTGTAAATTATTTATCAGGGCAAGCATTTCTGAAATGGCTAAAGCATTCTAATATTGAAGGGAGAGAGAATGGTATGGTTGCCAAGAGGAGATTTCTGCTGGATTCCACTGAAAGAATCATCTTTCTCTTAAAGTTATCTGTATTAAACTTTAAGTAGCAGTTAAGAAAAGTCCACAAGATGCTGCAAGTGAACAGTTGTGTTTGGATAGCTCTGCACCATTTTTCTGCTGATGATTACTGGTGTAGTTTATGAATTTTTAGTTAATATCATTTTGCTCCAAATAAAAGTCTTTTTAAAAGTATAATGGTGGAACAGATCCATTGAATTTTCATATCTTGCCGGCAAGAATAGCAACTAACTGACGATCTTTTATTTATATATGTGTTTGTTTTGTTTTAACTTGCAAGTGAAAAATTCTGTGGGTAATTGTATATTCTGTCCCACCTGTAGAATTACTGATCTCATTCAATGTCATCCTCCCAAAACTGAGAAGGTTGTGGTTGTGTGGGTGTCGTTTTTTTTTGTTTTGGGGGTGTTATTGGTTGGTTGGTTTCAGTTGTTGTTTGTTTGTTTGTTTTGTTTTTAATTAAGCATGACTAAATTGGGTATCTGCCATTTTTATGACTTCAACAATTATTTTTGTCCAGGTAGCATTTTCATGTTTCAGCTATCAATATAATCCATAATGGAGGCCGTACTAAGACTAAGGGCTGCAGACAATGTTTGTTCCTATTAGTTATAAACAGGTATTATTGCAGTTCCCTTTTGTAATTTATGGAAGAGAACAGACATCTCCATAGTTATGAAGCGTCTTTGGCTCTGGTCATTTTTTATACCCCAAATAATATACATAAAAGTATGTCAATCTTGCAGTAATTGGATTGTGAAGAGATGAACAGTGAGCAGACCTTCTGAGGATTAAGTTTTCAGAGAAAGTACTATGCCTCAGGGTATGTTTATAGACTTCAAGATGATCCTAAAGCTCAATAATATAAACTTAGTTTCAGTATTTCTGTATTATCTGAGGTATAAGAGCATATCTACGTGCAGCTGCTGCCTTCTCAAGAGTATCTGTAAAAACAAACCTTCCCCATTTCTCAGAACTGTAATGCAGTACAGATTTGTAGGTCAAGTGAAGATAGCATGACAGCTTTTTAAGTATTCTGGCACAGAGTGGAAATGTAAAAATTGAAGGTGAAAACAGTGAGTAATTAGTTTGATAGCTAAGCAGTGCTGTTAGCTTTATATAAATCTGTAAATGATGAATTTGCGAAAGAAACTATTTTCATTTTTGAGTTGTTGTGACATGAGCTTTTAGAAGCCATTCTGGGAAGGTACTCAACTTTTGAGTATCCCACTTGAAGAAATAGTTGCATATCAGTTTATTTATTACAGATCTGTTTACAAATACCTCTGTGTAGACATTCATACATTTATATTTTGGATAATGCAGGTAAGTAGTTTTATTAAAGATGTAAAATTTATTGCAAAATACTGTTTGGGAGTATTTGGGATATCGGATAGTTTGTCACATATCAAAGTAGGAAGATTGGGAAGTAAGTTTCTATCAACTCTGAAGTCTTTCTCTGAAAAGTTGTGTTTATTGCTTCCAGACCTTGAAATATTTCTGTGGGGTTTTTGATTTTGATTATATATCATAGCTGATGGGACTTAGCAGGCTGGAATAGATAATTGTTGATCTGTTGAATCCAGTATTTTTACCCTGAAGTCGTAGTCTCAGGGGCAGATGTGAGTTGTATTGGATGGAAAAGAAATAAAGTATGTCTTAAATTTGAGAGTTATTGCCAGAAGTTCCTGGTTTTCTTGTGGAAAGGAATTAATCTGTAATTAAGGCCAATTGGCATATTAGTCTTTTAGCAGTATTACATCTGAAGAAGTGATTGTATTCTGGAGTGGTAATTGTATGTTCGGTAGTATCATCTCAGGTTGTAGTTTTTCCTCATTTTTGTTCACACTAGTCTTGTATTGAAGAGGTTTACATGGATTAGTACGTAAGTTTGATTATTATAGGCTAACTTAATATTTATGAAATATGTTAGGATACTGAACTTCATTATTCCAAAGTTAGTAAAATGGATATTTGTCTTGGTAATTAACATAACAAACAAAATATCAGGTAAAAGACCAGACCACTGAGGCCTCTCTTTTTTTTTTTTTTCTTTTGTTCTGTCTGTTTATTTTTAAATCTAGCCACGAGCTGATCCCATCCCAATATGTAGCTTCTGTTTGGGCACGAAAGAATCAAATCGGGAAAAGAAACCAGAAGAGCTGTTGTCTTGTGCAGACTGTGGCAGCAGTGGTAAGTAGGCTGAATTTACAAATACTAGAGATGTTTATGTTTAAGTCTGTATTTAAGGTATTAAAATATTTAAACTTGTGAATGTCATTTTCTCTTTGGACATAGTTTGAGAACTGAAACAAAGCAGGGAATGGAAGAAACTTTTTTGACTAATATTTTCTCACTTGTAGTTATCCATATGATGGGTGAATTGATCTTTGTGCTAGAGGTATAGATCTGCTGAGTAAATTAACAGGGAAACACACTTGTAAAGTAGAGAAACCCTGCTATTGTTCGGAATCTGTTTGATCTGAAAACTCAGTTTTGCATTGTGATATCAAATGATGATCAAGAATTTTGCTTGCACAGATTTACAACATTTCAGAAGCTGAGGAATACTCATAATAAAGACTGTAGCAGTTTTGCTGTTGTGTATCTTTTGTATCCAATTCCTTTTTTTTTTTTTTAATAATGTTATTTTGTTAACTCAAGTGGGAAATCGAGTAATATTTGAAATAACATACTAAAGCTGTTAGGCACCTGTTACTTGTCAGGCACAAGATAGTGACTCTCTACTGATCATATGTACCTTGCCTCTGTGTGTTGCAGCCACTCTTGCAAACTCCATATGGCTGTTCTGAACAGAGGTGATTCCCTTAAAGTGAGCAGCTAGGTTAATTTTGGAAACAAATACTGTAGTTTACTGTTGCTTTGTACAGTGCCTGTGCGGGGATGATACCAAACAAGTTCTTGGCCTAGGTTCTTCCTAATTCACAGAGGAATTTGGCTAAGAAACTTGGGCAAGTATCTTTAGCAACTCTATGCCAAAAAGCTTTTTCTGGGATGTGAAAATCGTCTGATTGCTTTAGCTATTCTTAAAAAAAAAAAAAAAAGTAAACCAAACCAACAAAACACCACAAACCAACCAAACAAGCAACCCAACCAAACAAACAACCCCAAAACAATAAAATAAACAAACAAAAGCCTGTGGGAAATAGCCTTATGCTGGAAGAGGAGTTATTGGGCTAATATAGTTTCAGTTGAGTGGACTGCTATTATTTAACTGTGCCAGTAAAAAAAAAACTTTTGCTCTCACAAGCCTATAGCTGCATTCGGAAGTACTTTTGGTAAAGCTTTGAAATGTAGACCATCCCAGTTCAAAGACAAGATAGCAGTGGCTGCTTAAGTCACAGGCAGCAACATCCAGCTGCTTGGTGCAACCCCTTTCTGTTGGCACCTGACTGCATGTAAACTCAACTGTGGAAGATGAGTTGGATCAGTTCCCCTGTCCAATTCACTGCAGAGCCATACCAGATTCTGTGCCAGAATGAAGAACAGGCAAGTACTCAGGAGGGAAATGAGTAGAAATGGAGTAAGGTCTGTGTAGGCCAGCATTACTTTTAAGAAGGTTGCAAGTGATTGTTTTGGTATCTTTGAATTCAGAGTCTCATTGTTTTGTAGGTGTGGTGAAGATAGTCTGTCTTGGGTATTTTGATAGCTACGTAATTACTTGAGTAAAAATAAAAATGTGGATCAAAAATGTGTTTTCAGTTAATCAGGATATGTGCTTGATTGTGTGATGTTGAAACTGTCAACCTGAACAGATTCTTAACGTTTTAGCCAGTGTATTTTTTAGTGCAGTTAAGCAAATGATTAAACAGGGAAGTAAGGAAGTGGGGTTTTCATCCCAGTATGCAAAACCAAACCCCAGAGATTTTAAGCTGTCTTCATTTAATAGTTTACAGGTTTCCTGTATTTTAAAGGCTGTATTCTAGTATTTGGAAATTTAATAGGATTTGTGTGTGGTTAGACTCTGATACGCAGAGTTTACAATAATAAGGCGAGCTTACATATCAGCTAGGCTTCTGTTGTGTAATAATCCCCTGGTAGGTCTAAGACACTTTAAAAGTGGAAGTCTTGACTTTCATGGATCAGCTTCTATTTGAATTAACACTGATACATTCTCTCTGCCTCATTAAGACTAAATTATCTTTAATTAGTTCCTCAGATGTATTAGATATAAAGAATTAAATGTTGAGACTGCCAGTCAGATTACTGGATGGTTAAACTTTAGCTACTGCTGCCTAAATAAAATAAAAACCAATCTCAGTGCAATTTATAAATAACAAAACTTCACTCAAGTGGAGGGTTACTGTAATTGGATTTGTAATTTTGTACACTGCAGTGTATCTCAAAGCTGGTCTTGCTGTCTAACAAACATAAAAGAAATTGCATATTGTGCACAGCAAGCAAATTGTTCAGTTGATCGGAGATTACATTGCAGCAGTGCCTGTTGCACATCTGCTTTCCTTTATGATTTTGTGTCAGTTGCTTGTGTTTCTTCTGGTAATGCTTCTGTGTTCTGGAAACAGAAACTATTTGGATATCTACACATTTCACTGATATTATCTTACTTTGTGGTATCTGGGAGGATAATGTATTTGGGCAGTGGAAATTAAATGTGTTGCTATGAAACTCTGCACAGGGCATTTTCTAAAGGAGTGACATGAGGGATGTTAGATGTGAGAAAAGAAGTCCTATTACAAATCTTCCTCCCACCCCCATCTTGTGATTTATTTTGAAAAATTGATGGACTTGAGAACTGGAACCTGACTCTACTTCCGTTTTACCAATGGAAAGGTGCAGAAGCAATTAAAGAGCTGCTGCTGATAGATTTTTTTAAATGAGTTGAGGTTTTAGAAAGGGGGGGGGGAGTGTTACTGAGAAACTACTTTTTTTTTTTTTTTTTTTTTTTTTTTTTGTTTTTTTTTTTTTATGGTGAAATTGATTATATTTTTTATATGTTGTGGGT
>JAAGNO010027951.1:31249-58306 GCA_033439905.1 Ceryle rudis
ATTTGAAATTACCCTCTTGTTTTCATGGTCCCAACCTCCCTTTTTTTTTTTTTTTTTTTTTTTTTTTTTTTTTTTTTTAACTGTGTGTGTGCATGTTTGTGCTCTTCCTGGCAGAAATGCTCTGCTTTTCTTCCCTGACTACAAATGCATTGCCATGCTGTGAACTTCACAGTAGCGGCAGTCTTGAGAGTTTGGGAACTCTACAGAGAACATACTTTACCATACACTAGAAACTAAGAAACCTTGTGAAATATGGCTTGGGTATTTGCTCTCACAGATGAAGAAATGTTTCAAAACCAATGTACTGGCATCATGTGATCCTGTCAGTGTCATCACTTGTCAGGTGCCATCTTATGTGTGAAGGCTGAAGTGATAGGTGGTGTCTTAAACTATACAGGTACTTGCCACAACTTCTCTTCAGTTATGCTGACCTGAATTTTTCAGTTGGTTTATTTGGTCTACCTCAAAACTACCTAGGGCTAATTTTTTTTTGTGTGTGTGTAATCTATTAAAGGTAACAAGACTTGAAGGCTCTTCCTTTTTATCAATGAATCCAAAAGTAACTATAACGTGTTGTTAGAATAGCTTCCTAGTGTAGATTCTTTTTTCTGTTGTCTTAGTGTAATATTTGCCTCCATTGCCTGTATGTTATGTGACTTCATCCTGTTTGAAGCAGCTCTGGCTTCTGATTTGGATTCAGTTGAGAAGCATTCAGGTTTGAAAAAGTTAGTATGCTTCAAGTATAACCTCTTAGTTCTTTGGGCATGGGGTTACTTCCCTCCACCTTGACTTTGTATTCATTTAGAGAGAAAAGACAAAATAAAGATGGAAGCCAGCAGGCACTTAGTATAGCGATTGCAGAACACCATGTGTATGGATAATATTTCCACTTTTATATCCTTGACAGAATGGTCAGTGAAGCGTGAAATTTTTTTCTTCTTCCCATCCTTCTGCTTCACAGCACTTAAACTTCATTATGCTGTTTAGACAACATATATAATTTTTAAGATGCTGAGTAAATCATAAATAAATAAACTAATAAAAAATACTTTGAAAGGTATGTTTGATACTTCCTCCTTACAGTTAAATACTAATGTGGAATTATTTGACTTTGGTACTGCTCCCATGCATCTGTTCACCTTATTGGGATATTCTACAAGGACAGTGGCAGGTGCAGGCAATTGCCCACTTCAGCAGTGCTTTGACATACTTGATCTGTTTCTCCTTCCCACAGGAAAAGCTTTGCCAGCAGAAGTACAATGTCTCGTGCATAATGATCATGCCCCAATACCAAAGGCAAGGATTTGGAAGGTTTCTCATTGATTTCAGTAAGTGAAGTGTTTTATTTATACTTGTGATCCCGGGAGCTGATGGCTGTTTCAAGAAATTTTAAGATGAAAGTTTATTTAACTTGCTTTGTTGTTTTTATCAATAGATAATGGGATTTCTGTTTATATTTACCTAGGATAGAAAAGCTCCCTGAAGTGAAAAACTTACTGCTGCTCTGTTATTGTACTCAAGGAAATTGAGAATGGATCTCTCAGCAGTAATATTAGCTCACAAAGCTATTACCCTGAATGAATTGTCTAAACTACTTTCCATTTTGTCTTCCTCATTAGTATGAGAAGAGGCCATTATTTGTGATTATAGCTAAGAAGGTGTTAGTTCAAGACATTCTCTACATTCTAATATTTCTAACACATATTCTTTTAGCTAAAAAGCTGGTTTAGCCAAAGAGTTACCAAGTAGAAGGAATGTATTTTGGGTTTTTTTATCTTGAAGTTCCACTTCCTTAGTGGAAATTATTACCAAAAAAAGCATAGGTGCTCATGGCTGTATATGTACTTGCTGCTTTTACTTGCTTGCTTTTTGCTGAGTTGTCTGACCTGTTACAAAGCTTCAGCCATACTTGTTTAAATATAGAATTTTTTTTTTTTTTCATTCCTCAAATCTTTAAGCTGCATTGAAACTCCGAACAAAATTGTCTACACAAACTTCTCAGCTGAGGGATTCAGTAGTACTGAGGACAAAGTTTCTACTGTAACTTAGAGAGAGGATGATGAGGAATTAGTGTACATTGTATGTGGTTAGTTTTCACTATTACTTAGATTTTTAAAGCAGTGTAGAATAACATGACAATAGAGATAGTTAAGATAGTAGGATGTGTGCCCTGAAGGTGTATGCATAACATTAAAGTGTAGTTAATAATACATTGAAGTATAACAGCAGGACAAAGACAGTAATTTGTATAGTTTTCAAGTTCTCTGTCTTGTAGTGTTGTACCCGGCATGACAACACTAGGCTTCTAAAGATACTTGCTGTGTCTTGGCATTGTATGGCTTTTTAAGCAGTCTTCAGTATACCCTTGTGAGTTAGGTAAGGGTGGTTCTGGACCGCTTAATCCAGCACTGAATTGTAGCCATCACTGGAGTACAATACAGTATCTGTTTTGTTGTGTACCTTCTGCAACCTTTTAGGAAGGGCATATTTCTGGAACTATGGAGTGAACTTGAAGCTTACTTAAGTAGAAAGTGGCCCTGGTTTAGGGTTAGGATCTCTTGCAAAAGGAGATGGAGAACTCTTACTGGGTACAACTGGTAAGTACTTCTAGGCTTTTTCATTGTGTTTTAGTCTGTGGTGTCCTTCAAAGAAAGCTCTCTCAACAATTGTTTATCTGGTTGAGTTGGCAATAGTTACATCTACAAAACTGATGGCACAGCTGTGAAACCTGTGGATTCTACAGAAGGTCTGGGTATGAATATGCTGTGTCTCTATGGATGTGTGCTCTTTTACTCTGCTGTGTGCTACTTAATCTAGAAAAATCAGTAGGGTGTTCTGTTCCTCGCTCTTACCTATCTGAAGCATACCAGGTTGTTGAATTACAAGGATTTCTGTTATAACTTGCAACGTGACCTTAGGGTATCCTTAGCTCAAAACTTATTTGGTACTGTTCTTAGACTTCTCTTCATAGATGTGTTTGTATCCCCTGTGTAGGCTGCAGCTGCATACATGCTGGGTGTTGCCCAGAGACCAACTTTAGCTTCTGGTGGAGTTAACAGACTGCCCACTTTGTGAGCATGCAGTCCATCCTTCGCTACCTTTCTACAGTGTTTTTCCCTTTGTTTTCTGGAGTGAGGTTCCCTTAACTAACCAAGAATCAGACTGTCTTGGTTTCCAATAGAATGAAGAACCAAGAGGTGACAGAGAAAGTCTAGCTCGGTAGTGAGTGTAAGGTGTGAACTAAATGAAAGGTAGTGAGAGAACTGCTTGTGGCTCTTTTTCCTTAGGTCTAGAAAGGAAGGTGGAATTTCAAGGCTTGTTTTCCTACCTTACATTTGTATCCTTTTGCAGTATAAAGGCTGAATGCTATTAAAGGGGTAGCCGTAGCCTCATCTGGGTTAGTGAGATCAAAATCTGTCTTTGTACAAAAAACCCTTCAAAACAGATTACTTACTTTTTCCTTGGAGTTGTATTTTTGTTTCTACCTCCTATATTGTAATTCACTGAGTAACATCATCTTTTTGTACTTTACCCCTTCTGTTCACTTACGTTCTCCTGAGAAATTGCTCTGACCTGAGAAGATGGGATATAACAAAACCCCAGGTGTTCTACTAAACTTGAACAGAGAAGGTTTATCGTAGTGTAAAACTTCTTTTTTCATCAGTAACATTATTTAGATTGTCATGTTCTCATAAAGTTACTGGAAGATAAGTTTTATGCTCTGATGCTAAATCTTTGTTATGCAGGTTACACATCCAAACTGCTTTGAGTTCTGTGAAGCAGTCACTGGTAATTGTCTTTTTTTTGTAACAGCAACCAGAAGAATTTTTAGACTAAACTAATACACAGGTAACCAAGTAAGTAATTTCCAGAAAACTATAGTTACAAACCACAAAAAGGAAGGTCTCAAGAACTGTGTGCAAGCAGTTGACTGCTCACGTTACTTTGTATATATTTGTATATATTTGTCATATATATGTGACATTTGACAGTTAGAAAGGCTGGAAAGAACATAGCCTTAAGCCACTATACACCTTCTGCTTTGTCAGCAGTCTGGTAAAAATGTAGTTTGTGGATCAGAATTTGCTTCTTTATTGGTAAGTTAAATGTATTTATTCAGATTGTGATGCATTCTTTTGTCTTAACTAACTTAATCTCCACAGATGAATCTATATGGTCATCCTATAACATGCAAAGGAAAATAAGTTCATTTATTTTTCTAAAGAAAAAAGGGTATTTTTTTCTGATGATTGTTTTGTTGTATTTTTTTTGTTTTGTTTTTAACTTCTTGCTAACTACATTTAAACTTGCCTATATTTCGGATAGAAACAGGTAATACTGTTATTTCTCACTCTGCAGACACCAACGTAAAGCTTTGTGTAAGGCCTATCTCTTCAGGAATCTATACTCTCACACGTGGAAAAAAAAAAAAAAAAAGATTTTTAGGAAGATTGCTTTAACTTGTGAGAAGAAAGTGTTGCAAAATGCCCGAGTTCTCTAGTCTGATCATCTTCAGAAAAAATTTCATGTGTAGTTCTCTGTATGTCATTGATCATTTAAATAGAAATGTTTTCTTTAAAACACAATATATGTGTCTGTTTCTGTTCTGTTTCTTAAAGCCTGGTAAGATTTTTGTAACTTTTTTTTTCTTCTTTAGAGGGAAGTGTTACAAGGTTTGACTGTGATAGAAACTTATATGGCCCTTAGACATGAAAAGAAATTTAGTTCTAAATATTTATCAAATGGTGAAACTGATTTATAAAATTGCAGACTTGATACTGCTTCATTTTGCTTAATTCACTTAAGATTAAAAAACAGTTTAAGCTGTTTTATATTCTAGAAGGATGCTATACTGAAAACAAAATGCTTTATGTGAAGCCTTATGTTTTTACACTATGCTTTATTAACTAGTATATCAGTTGATTTTTCACATAGGGAACCCAATTTTTACTTGGAGTCTATCTAAATATACAAAAGCAGTTCCTGAGAATGAATAAGGGTCTTAATTTGCTTGTTATATTTATACCTTCCTGCCTTTTACAGGACTGATAATTCCTGCCAAACTTCTTGGGTTTGAGCTTGCAGTTTTGTTTTCATTTCCTTGTTCTTGTATTCTGAGAGATTAACTGGGTTGTGATTGCAGGGTTGTACCTGAAGGAGAAGAATTGACTTCTCTGTCAATCTTTTTTATTTGCTGTGAATTAAATTTTGAGCAAGTAGATTCCACCTTAAGTTGATCCAGAAGTAAACCAGAGTGCAAGCTTTTATTTTAGAAGGTACAGTTCTGGTTTTGTTTCAACTCCTGTCCACTTGTGGGGTTAGAGAGCTATCATTCCTGCCATGAGGATCATTTATACTTGCATTTGGGCAAGTCTTTATACGTTCTCTGTCAGTTCTGGCTGCATTGCTGTTTTGAACAGTATAAGCACTGAAACTACATTGTTGTAGCTGCTCCTCTCTATGCAGTCCTGTTTCCTTTATAAATTTCAGCAGCTTCTCTGTACCAGAAGTTTTTCTTTAGTTTCTTGATTTGAGATCTCCCAAAGCTTAGAATCTTCATATGCTTTCCATTTCGATTCATTAGGCTGCAGTGCCAAAAAATATTAATATTTCTTTATGTGGTGTATCTAACACAGAGTTCAATATTACTGGAGTGAAGTACTGCAGTATTTCATACTTGTTTTCTGTAAGTTTAAAACAATCTTTAGATTCACCCTCCTTTATAAAAGCGCATCTCTTCACAGTCCCATATTTCTGCTTATTGGGTTGCAAATTCCACAGTGGAGGCCTAGCAGCAATTGGAGGGAGGAAAAAAGCACACGTGATGATATTAGGATAAACTTTCCCAACTGTGCTGCCTAGTACATTGGTGGTTGATACTGTGATGCAAAGGAACCGTGTTCGCTGTTGAGGAGCAAAGTTCTTGATAGCCTTTTATTACTTACCTTGAGTGTGTTTCTGTTCCGACCGATTGTGGTAGCTGTTTCCTTCCCTTCAGAATTCCTTCTTTTAATTTTATTCATTGTGAAATGACTATTATTGCTTGAGAGAGGAGGCCTGTTTTAATGATGCTGGGATTCTGTTTGGGCTACATATGTTCTTTATTGTGGTTTGTTGTTTCTGTTTGGGGGAGAAGGGGGTATTGTTTCATTTGTCTATGTTTGGGAAAGTCAGTGCTGACTTTTTTAACCTTTTCTATCATTTATTGTATACAACTTTTAAAGGCTGCCTTTTTTTTTTTTTTTTCCCCATAAGCTTGAACTAACCCCTGATTCCCTTCTGGGATGTGTAGCTCAGCTTTTTTTTTTTCTGAGGAGACCATGATAGGGGAAGAAAATTCAAATCTGGCAGTGGAAGAAAAAGCCAATTTCTTTTACTTAAGGAGTTACGTTCTGGTGTAGGAAAAGTGTCTCTGTTAAATGTCCTTGTTTTCTCATTTCCCCGAATCTGGTAATCTGTTTCTTGTCAAGTTTTTTCCTCTTGTTCCATTCAAACAGGTGAGTAAATCTTCAAGTCCTGATTTGCAGAAACAGCAGAGTACCAGCAGTAGCAGCACTTCTGCAACAGCTGTTGTATAACACCAGGGAAGGTAAATTTTCAAGAGATGAGAGGAACAAAAAGTTAACTCCACAATAAAGGGAAAATAAACTGCTAATGAAAAGTTATGTCTTTCCCCCTAAATGCTTTTTTTGAATATGCTTTGGAGCAATTGATAAGGGAGGTCAGTATCATTACCAGTATTTATAAATTGGTAACTGAGAGGTCAGCTTTTTTGCTCAAAGGCAGTAGGTCATTGGCAACATTCATTAGCCCACATTGCTTCTTAACAGGAAATGGCTCAGCAAAGCCCTGTGATGAAGATTTGGTGGGGTGAGGGTTCATTTGCCATTTACAGCTTTGAAGATTTTGATTGAAGATCTGGAACTACAGCCTGTTTCTTTGATCTCAGTTCTAGTCCTGTCTTCTCCACTGCAGATCCCTACAATGGCTTGAACACATGCAACTGTTTAGGGGCTGTTGTGTGGAAAAGGTGAATCAGTGAAATACTCTGAGCTAAAAGTGTGTGGGGAATAAGGACAGATGTCCTTGAAGGTGTTTGTTAAACCCAGACCTGTATGCACTTTCCCTGAGAAGTAAAGAATGGTGATGGGGCAGTGAAAAGACAAAAAAAAAAAAGGGATACCTTTGTAAAGTGCATTCTTGAATTCTTTCCAGTTTGCGCTTGTTTCAGATCTGCATCTCTCTATGGAGATGTGGGCTTAGGGCTCAGTCGGGCAGGAGTGGTATACGTTGTGGATCGAGTCCAGAGAATTACTTAAAGCACAAAAGCTGTCCCACAAGCATTAACAGGTAACATAAACCTGTATGGATGAGAATGGGGACAGTGGGTTTATTTCTTACTGCAATCAGTTTTGAGATAGTTTTGAAACAAGCTGAAAACACTGCATTGTATGAAACTTAGGAGGCGTTCAGGCACTGTTTCAGGAGACTGTGAAGACTGTGAATGGTGGGGTTTTTTGTTTGTTTGGGTTTTTCGGTTTCTTTATGTAGGGGTTGGTTTTTTTTTGGTGCTTTGTTTCTGGGGGTGTGGTTTTCGGGCCTAGTTTTCTCATATCCATTACTGTGTCTTGGGTTTTGCAGTGTCTTCAGGAGCTTTTTATGTCTAGTTACGGTTTGGACAGTAAACTCTTGTAGTTCCATCTTCCACACTGGCTTGTGGTGCTCTGGTATATTAAGAAGGTTTGGAGATGTTGTGCCAAAAGATTGATTTCATAACATTCTTATCTCTAGTTCTTAGTGTTTCTCTGAACATTTTGTATTTCTCTAGGCTTTCTGCTTTAACAGAAAATTACAGTACTCTTCTGTGGAAATCTGAGAAGCAGTGACTTTTCATGAAGCTCCATGTTTGTGCAGTCATCCAAAAAAAAGTCAAGTCGAACAAAACATGAAACCTGAAATGGACTAATATCTGGCCTGTCATTTAGGGCTGATAGATGATACAAGCATTTTGGAAAATGTCATCCCTATTTTGAAGATGACTAACTTTTTAAAAATAACTAAATATGTGTTGGAATTAAGTGATGGAATAAAATAAAAATTCTGCCTCAGTTTTTACAGTGGTTCTGAGAATGTAGTATATTGTTAAAGGAAGACTCTTGGAAAAGATGACAAATTTTCTTCACTGAAGGGCTTTCTTTTGTTGGTAGGAAGCTACCAGACAAAATATTAAAGCCTTTACAGTACTGTAATGGTGTTGCTTGTTCTTATAAGAATACTTGAACACAGGAACGGTGATCAACTTAACCGAAGCAAGTCCAGAAGTGGACAGAAGTAATGAAAAGTTATGTAGTTTTCTTACGTTGAATTCACATAATTTCTTTGTTGTGTGGCCTTAGCTTGTGTTAAGTAGCTGTGTGCACTTGACTTGTAACAGCTTGGGAGCGTAATTGATTTAAAATTCTGTATGTGGCTTGAAGCAAGTCACAGACCTTAAATTGATAAAACTTGTGTTCTTTATAGTAATCCATAAATTAATTTCTGGAAAACAAAACAGACTGGAGAAAAAAAAAATTGATGCTGTAATGGAGCAAATCTCTTAGGAGAGATCAGAGAAGTGTGTGCACTTGTATGATGTGTAAGTTCTGGTATGCCTATGGAACTGCTGGGAACCACTTCTGATACCTGCCTGCCATCCAGAGCTAAGCCCAAGATGCAGTGGGCTGTAAGTGGTTGGATCTCCTTCTTTAGTGTGCGTTTATAAATTGATAGTCTAAGTCCATTAATGTGGTTGTGGGAAATAATGCACTGACCAGAAAGTAATATTCTGGAAAAATTATTTTGAGAAAATCAGAAGGATTTTTTTAAATGTATAAGTACTTTAATCAAACATGAATATGAAATAGAAGTAACATCTGAAACAAAATAGGGTGTTCGTGGAATAATGAACTCTTTCTATCAAGAACAATTCCACTGTTTTTTTCCAAAGTCTGATGGGTATGATGTTTTGCAGTTTCCTGTAACAAATACTGAAATATAGCAGAAATACAGTCTAGGGATGAATACGCTTTGAAAAAAAAAAATAAAAAAGATGCTTATAGTTATACAGTGCTGTGCTCTGAAACAAAAGTGAGATGGAGGTGAAGTGGGACCACAGGTTTTTGTAAGAAAATTCATTTTCACCAAGACCATTTTGACACTCCCTTTCTCACACTGCAATCCTGAAAGAGCTGTTTAGTTACTGCTGAGGGTGTGGCAAACAGCACAGGGTGAGAGTAAGAGGCTGAGTGTAGAGAGGAACTGGAATTTTTTTTTTTTAATACACTTCATTGGAAAACTGTATTCCCAAACTATAGTTAAAGTCAACACCACAGATTCAAGGGTCTGTGTGGAACAAGCTTGTGTCATTTATTACCTGTGGTAGCCCTTACTGATGCATTCTGGTTTGGTTGTTTGGGTTTTTTTTTTTTACTATTGGCTGACTTACTTGTGTACCCCAATACAGAACACTATCAATCTGCTGGTTGTTTTTGTTGGTGTGTTTATAGGTTTATAGATATATTGTGTCCAAATGAAAGGTGGTTTTATCTGCCTTTTTCTTCTTTAAGAGGGAGTTGAAAGTGTCTGTGGGAGCTGTGAATTTGTGAGGGAGCCTGAATGCTGCTGCTTATTTTACGTTCTTTTCCTGATGATTGATTATGTCGCTGACCTGAAGGCATGAGTTTGGCCTCTCCTAAATAACTAATAAGGAACATTCTGTCAAATTGAGATTTAGATGAGGGGGGAATAAAGATGGATTTTGAATCAAGCTTTGTTGGCTTAAGATTATTCTGAGAAAATCAGCCTCTTGGGATTTCTTGGCATCGTTTTTATATAGCTTCAAGACACAGTGCATTTATCAGAACTGCAAAAGAAAGCAGGCACGTCACTTCACATACAGAAGCTAAGACTGTTTTAACCGAAGACCATCTTTATTTCAGGATAGCATTGAAAACAGCTAAAAGGCAAGGCCAAACATGGCAACAATGAAAACAAATGTTTGTTGGACAAAGCTGTCTTTATAGGGCATTAGTGAACAGGAGAAACCATCTGGCAAAGACTGGTGGCTGAAAACAGATTTTAATTAAGTAGTGCATCTTTAATTATCAGGAAATTCTACTTTTGTCTGCAAAGTGTAATTCTTTTACAGCAAGTCAGTGGACAAACTATTTTGTATCCCGTCAGTCTGTTGTTGAGACACAGTGAGGCATCTCACCTCAATGAGATAACCCTTGTGGCTTTAATAGATGCCTTTCTTTTCCAGTGCCACCGCTTTTATCAGGCAGTTTGACCTTCTTTTAAAAAAAATTTTTTTTTCCTTATTTCCTGCTGATTTCAGTAGCAGTAGATATTTTGCAGGTTGCCATATACTGGGTTTAGCTTTTTGAAATGTGCTGTAATGGATGGATTTTTGTGTTCAGTGTGTGGTAGATAATGTGTGCTTTTCAATCACGCATTTTCTGTATCCACTGGCTAACCGGTTTATCACCATGAGATACCCTAATAGCCTTCTTCATCTGTTGGTTCTTTCTGCTAAGACTTACTTGGTTAATTCCTTGTCGTACAGCATGCTTTAACTGAGAAAAAGAACAGCAATGAGATTTTGCTGCTCACATAAGACAGATGCAGTTTGCATCTTCTGTTGTGTCTTACGAAGTATGTGTGTTGTGAGCTCTTACCTGAGCGAATACAGTATTTGCAGTGATTTCATAGCTGTACCTTTTGACTTCACAGGACCGACTCCCTATTTCACTTTTGTTCATGGTCTTCAGTGCTACTAGACTATCTTTTGTAGCTCTGTATAAATGAAAAGTTCTTGGGTCTGGAATTTGGTTATCTACTCTAAAACATCCCTGATACAGTTCTGGTCTAGGGCATCTGTCACTTTCCAAGTGTGATAACAATTTTGCTGTGCCATGGATCTGGGAGAATTATGTTAACAGCCAGGTTAACACTGTAGCTGAAGAGCTGGAGCTTACTGGTATGGATGCCATCTGTCTGTGATGGTTGGCCTCAGTGCCTTCTAAAGGTTCAGAGCATATTCAGTTTACTTGTTATATTAGGCATAGCCTCCTAAGTCCATCTTCTTACCTTGTCGATTGAATCTTGTAGGAGTATGTAAACCTTACAAGAAGGCTAACAGTATTTTCTAGTTAGTACATTTTAGGTATTTTTTTACAGTATTCATGCGCTGTCAGCATTAAATGCCAGAAGACAGTGGCAGTTCTTAAAGGAAATTCATTCAACGGTTACAGTTGTATAAACAACTTACTGTTCAGTGTCATTTATTTAAATTTACAGTTTTAAATTATTTCATAACTTAGAACATTGCTTGTAAAGTTGAGAACAATCCAGCCTTGCTAATGATCTATGAAACTACTTAACATCCTGACAAATTTATTCATCCAAATGGTAGTTAGGACTGATGCACTCTGTGCATGCAAGTCTTGCTTTTAAGGGTACTTAAATTCCCTTTTTCTTGCTTATCCTTTCACTCTGCTTATAAGTAGTCCACTTTGTACACAGAACCTCCACTCAAGGGGTTTACTGGCTACTGGCACAGGTAAAATAAGTGTAAGCCAATTAATTCACTCAAAGGATGCCTTTTGTTGGTCTGACTGTAATACAGTTATCTTTACCTCTCCTTCCTTTCATGAAGGGCATTTGTTTAGCCCCAACCTCTTCTCTGAAGCTTTCTGTAAAGGAGCTAAAGGTTTTGGGCCCCCTGCGTTGAGTTTACTCGAGGATGTGGAGAGGAATGAGAGCTGGCATTATTTCTTGTAACAATGATGAGAGAATCTTTGGCTTACTCTGTTCACCACAAAGAAAGCTTTTCTTTAACCAGACAAAGAAGAAAAGAGAATGTAGCAGGTTGTTCAGGTTGTTCACTGATCTAAGCATCTCAAGTTACAGCTACTCTCTCTCTCTCTCTTATATTTTTTTTTTTAATAGTGTTTTTGTGGATCTTGGCATTGGGGTCCTTTGAAGCTGCCTCAAAAGTGCTTTCAGAGAGGCTACTAACACCTATTTAAGGTCCTCTATCTTTGACCTTCCTCCCGTTGACATACATAAGAACAGTTCAGAGGCACACAGAATAGTTATGGAAAAAACGGTAACATGAATTAGTTTTAGGAATCTTAAGTCTTAATAAGCTCACACTTTCACCTTACCTATTTCTACTTTCTACTCATGGTCATACTCTGAGCTGACCTAACTACATTGAGCTGTCCTGTCTGAATACTCAACTGTTTTGATGTTTCTGACTATTCTTTTTAACTTGTATCTTCACAACTTGTTCATATAATTTCAAAACAGAATATTTGATGCTTTATAAGACAAAAGGAAGTCCCTTAGGATAACTTGAAATGATGGTTTGAGGGAAATCTTCACTTCAGGTACTGGTGTGTGATAAAAACAGTAGCACTTGATGTTCTTTCAGATATCTGGTTTGAAACAAAACACTTCATGAACATTTAAAAGTTATTTCTTTTGAAATGAAAGGGCTTATTTTACTTGGTTATATTTCAAACAAAGTAAAATATAATGGAGACGTGTCTGATTCCATCTCTCCAAATCTGGTAATTAATTTATGGAGGCTGGCCTTAAAAGAGGCTGAGAGGACTCGGAACATGCAAGGGCACATAGTTCACGAGTTGCTGCTTTTCTGCTGGATAGATTCCCATGAATCAGCTCTTTTCTGACACAAATATTAACAAAATATATAGAGGAGTCAAACAGTGCTGATTATGTAAGGACAGTCTTTTAAGCACAAACTGTTGCTTACAACTTTCAGAAAGACTGCATTTTATGACTGGGGGCCTCTGAAAAGTAGATCTCAAGCTGTTTCCACCTTGTAGCTGGATTTTGTTGCAATTTTGTTGTCTGCTTAGGGTTTTCAGCAGTGCATTGGCACATTTAAAGTCTGTATCTGGAAAACTTTCTTAATTAATTGGATTCTGCCTTCTGTATGAGAGTTACCTCAGTGGCATTTGGATACCTTTGCTATGCATGGACACATATGTAAATATATATGTTATTGTGATGTGCGTGCATAACTATGAAGCTGAGATTGATAGGTTTAAGTTATATAATGCATGAGGAAAAGCTATTATCCTTATAAATCAGTGTGAAGTCTCACATGTTAGTATAGCATTAATTTATCATTTTCATGATGTAGTGTGCGTGTTTCTAAATGAACTTCTGCTATGAAGGCTACATTCAGTCTGAAACTGGAGAAAGATCAATAGGCTAAAATCTGTTGTTATGGTCCAAGCAACATACTGCTATTTGACTCCCATTTTCATGGTATCAGCGCACTATTCCTATCCCTTTGCTACCCTCCAGCAGTGGTGATATTTTTGATGTGACTTCACTGGCAGATAGGCTAGATCAGTGGACTTCATTGCTGACTGCTTAAGTGCATAACATGATGAGGTGAATAACCAATGTGATGCAAATGCTCAATTGCATGTATTGTTGCTCTGATTTGCAATGCAATTGATCTGTACAGCTGAAGAGCTACACCGTGTATTTGAGGTCCAAATATTGTTTATTATGTAGTTGCTCTGGGCCAAGTGACTAGTTGAAATACCTGTGAATTTGTCAGCTGTTATTTAAACAGCTGTGAGAATATATAGTTTAAGGGGCATAATTCACACTGGATATAATACTTTCTGATAAGAAAATAACGTTTAAACACATCGACAATGTTAATTAAGACCACAGAAGTGTTAAACCTCCCCCAGTCTTTGTCTAGATACAAGATCACAGATACAAGCTCTTCAAGATGAATCCTAAATAATAGGACAATATATTTACCTCTTGGTGAATTTTCTTATAATTGGCTACCGTAACGCTTTGTGGAGACCTGTACTTGCTGAAAGTATTTTTTTTTCACCTTTTTTTAACAGTACAAATGCACAGAAATGCAGTGAACTTTGCTGTAAATTCAGTAAGCTGTAAAACATGATAGAATATTTGTAATAGCATCTTGTACTGAGCAATATTCAGGCTAAATGGTAGAAAATGGAACAAAATACTGCATTTTAGAGCTGTGTGAAAGTGATTAAGGAGAAAATAAGTTTGTGTACAACTAATTCGATTCCTAATTCAGCATGAGCATTTTGAATCGCAGCACAGGAGGATCCTTAGTTGATAGATCCTTAGTTCAGAAGGTGATAAAACTATATTTGGGAACCAAAAGACAGCAGATGAAGTTGTTTGTCAAGTTGAAAGTCTTAAAATTAGATGGCGTATACTGCTGTCCAGCTTCTTATTTAACAGATGTGGAAACCAGCAGTGACCAAGGCATGGAAACCTGGCAGTTTAATTGAACAGTTGACTCAGAATGGGGTGCCTTGAGGGTCCAGAGAGCTGTTTGGAGTTGACACAATCATGATGGTTGTGTGTCACAGGCAGCAGTTGAAGTGACACACTAGTACATCAGAAACTTAACTTGGGCAGAACTTCTAGGCAAGTAAGTAACCATCCAGGTCTTGGGCTTCTTGGAGAGTGGGATTTGCCAGACACAATGTGATTGAGGTGGGCAGGGGAAGAGGGCCCTCTCTCACTGCATTTGAGTTCCCATTATTCCACTTTCTCAAGTCGTGAAGACAAAAAAGAGGAATTAGAAGACTGTGATCTGTCGCAGAGCTGTAACTTCCAAGTTACAGAGTTGCAGTGGGATAGCTCAGAAGACTGGACTGCTGCAATAGATGGATAACAGTCCTGTCTGGAAGGACAGGCAAGGAAGCCAGAGGGGAGGTTGTGATACAAAGGAATGACTTGGAAGCATGGAGCTCCACAACAAGATGCATGATAGGTCTGTCTAGTCTGTATGCCTTGGAATCAGGACAGGGCAGTGATCACGAATACTCAGTGGGCATTTGTTATAGACAGCCTGACCAAAAAGGGAAGACAATGAACCTTCCAAGCAACTGGATGACATCTGCTATTGGAAGGCCCCTGTTCTCAAAGACTACTTGAAACACTCTTCTGGAAGCGCAACACAGCAGGATACAAGAAATCCAGCAGATTTCTGCAGAGTGTTTGGGAAAATATTTTGGTACAGATTTTGGAAGGACCAGCTAGGGCAAGTATTTTGCTAAATCTGCTACTTGCAAATGGAGGACAATCGATCAGGCAAGTAATAATCAGTGGCAGCCCAGTCTGTAATGACCATGAGATAGTAGAGGTTCTTATCCTGAGGAAAGTGAGATGGGGAATTAGCAGACTAAGGCCCAGAATTATATTGTGTTTAGAGAACTGGTAAGTGGTGTTCTGTAAGAGGCTGCTGTGAAGAGCAAAGGAGCACAGGACACATTGGTCCCCAGAGACAGTTTTCTCAAACTGCAAAAATAACTCATTCTAATGTTAATGGAACTAGTAGGCATGACAGTAAGCCTGCTAGGCTGCAGGGAAAGCTCCTGACTTGAGCAAAACCAAAGTCTGCAAAAGGTAACCGGTATTGCTTGCATATGCAGGTATGGAATTAAGCCAGAGCTTGTTTGGAGTTGAAACTGAGGAATGTGGAGACCAACAGGAGAGCTCTCACATGTGGACAGCCAGAGGAAGAGTACACAGAATGTGGCCTTGCTGCCGAATGGAGTAGGCATTGTGTGACAACGTGGGGGTGCAGTGGAGACCTCAGAAGGGATCTGAAGTACTCAGTACTTTCTTTGCCTTGACTTTCACCGACAGGGTTCTCAGGTGTGGCAGAATTTAAGGAGCAGAGAGAGATGCCATCCGTGGTAGAGAAGATCGAGTTACAGGAGTACTTAAGTAAAATGGACATACACAGACTCATAGGACCAGGTGAGACTCAACTGGCTGACACGATCACAAAACCTCTTCATATCATCTTTGAGAAGTCATGGCAATTGGAGAACGTCCTCAGTAACTGAAAGGTGGCATGTTTTACCTGCATCTTAAAAAGACAAGGAAGGGTGGACAACTACAGCAATGAGTGAAATAAATTTGTATCATCATGATACTGCAAAGATGATGGAGCATTTGATTTGGTATCAAGTCACATGAATGCAGAAGTGCTTCTGGGTCTGTGTAAATTCTGTCTACAGGTATTTTTACATATGCTGTCTTCTGAAACTTCTGTTGTTAGCATTAGATTAGCTCGTGGTAGGAGAACTTACTTTGGAAGTAAATTTTAGAAAATTTGGAAGTATAGTGCTTTCAGCAGGCTGTCATTTAAGCAGTGTTGCATAGGTGCATTTTGAAGTGGACTTGATGAAGTGGTACTCATCACTGGCAGCTTTCTTCAAGCCCGTTTATAGGATCAGGGATGTATTACTACTGTTAGTATAGCTGAACAGGTCCAGAAACTTAAAACAGAATTTAGTTGTGCACTGACAGCAATTGTGTGTAGCTGTTCAACTTCATTTGATTGTGGTCGCCTCGGTGCATGGCTGGAGAGCAAGCATATCCCCTCGAATGGCAACAGTGCTTCTGTCTTGTCCTTGATTTGCTGGCAATCAAGCCACTTATAACTCAGCTGCATACAGTACATACAGATGACATGTCTTGTAGGCAAACCAAAGCTGGTGACAGTTTACCTTATTATGACATGCTGTATATTGTAGCAGCTCAGTAGCTGTTTCATAACTCTCTGAGAGCTGACAACCCGACAGTTGTTCTAAGCTATGTCATTTCAGTTGTGAGTTGTAACCTGTTTTTTAAAATGGGTAGACAAGGCTCGAGCAAGTTTGGAACAATTTAAGTTGGCTTTTGTGTTTTGCTGTGAGGCAAATTACACTGGCAAGAGAGACTTAATTTTGGAAGCCAAGGTTAATGGATTTGAGTGTGCTTCTTCGTATGGTTTATTCCCCACCCCAATTCTCAGTCATTACCTGTTGCAAGCACGCCATCTGACTTTTTGGATTTAAAAAAGTTTGGAAGGTTATTTAGATGTGATAATATAGTGTTCTCTGTTTTGTGGGGTTTTTAATAAATAAGCAATAATGTAATGCTTTTGAACTTACACTTCTTTTAAATTTTGATCCTTCATACTTGAAAAGGTGAGTTTTCTTCTTCCGTGCAAATGAAGTAAAGATTCCCAATAGAAATTTTCCTCTTGGAAGCAAGGTACCATGTTGATGATCAAGCAGTTTTACTAGGAAGTATGGAACGTGATAGCCTAAAAATCACGAGAGGAAGCTGTCTCGGTGAAACCCTCCTGAAGAGAAGTCCACTCTTGTTCAAAGTTCAGCAAGTTATAGGGGCAGGGTCACTGCTGAAAGACTCTTTAAGAGTTCCTCTAATCCAGAGACCTCTGTTACCTTGCATTTTCTGTAGTGTTCTTGTGCTCTGTAAGAGTTGCTCCTATTTGAGAGCTTTGTGTGTGTGTTCTCTGGAACAGCTAGAATGATCCAAGGTGAGGACTGTCGAGTACCCTGACAGTACACATCCTAATGTTAACGTGTTTGTCTTTTTTAGTCAACTGAGTTCTCTCTGAGTTACAATGATGTAACAGTCTTTCTTCATTAGTATTTGTAACTTTCTTATGCAGATGAGATTAATATTACTGATTTCTTAGAAAGTGATATTCAATGTGCCTATTTAAATAACAACAGAACTGTTTCATCTCCGGTGTGTTTTGTGATTAATACATAAAACTATTTCCTAGATCACAGACTTTCTGATTAATTTCTCTAGTATGTTTTAAGTGTCAATGTTATTTCCAGCTTTTTGTAGCAAACAAACAAAAAAATCTATCCTAGCTGAGATGGAGTACTTCTGAATCCTTACCCTTGGGGCCCACTTTGAAGACTGTTGTAATTTTTAACCTGTGTAAGTGAAAAGCAAATACATGGATTTGTTTCTAGTAGTGTAGGAGAAAGGAGCAACGATTTGTAAGTAATTATCCAGGTACAGAATGAGATTCAGTACTCTATGTGCTGTTCAGGCATGTTTTTGTTGATTCTATTTCTGCTGAAAACAAAGCAGTACACTGCAGTTTGATGCGATGAGGTGAAAGATATTTTCAAAACAATAGTTTAACGTTGTATACGATGGCCTCACAGGAGTGAAGTGCTTCTGTTTCTGGCATGGTTCTCCGAGAACCTGCCTACCTGTAAGCAGTGAAATTCAAGTAACAGAGGAATCATGTTAGATCAGCCTGGAGTCTGTTGTATATGGCACAGTGTCTGTTGCACGTGGTAGGATTGATCTGTCAGATGCTCCATTAAGGGAACACATGGATAGTAAAACACAGGAAATGATACTAGAGATTCATCTTCAGAAGTAAGATTGTGTTGCAACTGCCTCGGGATGCTCTGGGTGGGTTGTATTTTGGCTTTGTTGAATATTCAAGAATATGTACAATTGTATTGTTGTTTGGGATTGCAAGAGATGTTGTGATACTTCATAAAAAGGCTCATACACTTGCTTTACAAGCCACATTTAACCTTCTAGTTCACCTTTTTAGAACCTACTCTGCTACAATTCTTTATTTTCCAAAGTGTGGTTGCTTACCAACCATTTCTTACTCTTTTAAGATAAACAAAATAATCTTTGTATTGAAAATAAACTACAATACTTCTAGGATTGTTTCAGGATATGAAGTTCTTTAAAAATAGAAATAGTAAATATATTTACATGAGAAATACTTGCTCAAAACCTTCACATTAGCTAAATTCTCTTGCTTCAAGGTGAATATGAAACGACTAATGAAGTGTTCATTCAGTCCTGTGCAATATGCATACCATAGTTTGACTGAAATTGTGTGTAGATGAGTCGATGTGACCATGCTTTCTTGTGTGCACACAAGTTGCAAATGGGCTGAAGGGAAGGGAGGACAAGATTGGAGTTTTTAGTTTTGTGGTTTACTTGAATCAAGTTAAATTATTTCACTAACTTGAAAACATAATGGCTTTATAATGATGCTTGTGGCCAGTCTTAAACACAGTCAAAGAAATGGATTTTTTTTTTTACCTAGGTCTATTTTTTTTTTTGACTGCTCACCAAAAGTGAAATGATAAATTGATTTCTTCATTTCTGTAGAATATAAAGCATGTATAGAGAGCTCACAGATTGCAGGAGAGGCCTTAAAAGAATCTCTTCAAACTTCATTTTACTTCCTTTCTGTCAATTTTAGTTTGTTCACTTGTCTTTCTCAGTATACCAGTTCAATTGTTTAGTATTGTTGATGCTTCTTCCTGTGCCACTGGGCTTTTAAGTAAGCTGCATTCTGTCTTCTTACACCTCTGAAGACTAACTTGCCTTTGCTACCATGTAGAAAGCAAAGGGACAAGTCTGTATTTCTTCGATAGATAATTCAGCTGTCTCAATCTAAACAGTATCAGTCATTTAAAGTTGTGGATTGATTTATGCATAATATTAAAAAGGCAAGGTGGTGAAGTGTGGAAGTGGGTATGGCAGGGAAAGAAGGATGTGTCTTGGGGATTTGGAGACAAGAGAGTCATTAATGATATAGATGCTTATGTTAGTTTGTAACTTGAAGTATGCACAAAATTGCTTTCTTGTCATAGGACTGAAAGGGAGCTGATAGGATCAGCTAGGGGAGAGCTGGGGTGACACGACACGAGTCAGTTCACCTCACGTCTGTACCAAGCGTATTGGTAGACATGATGATAAAGACAAGTACTAGTGAACACAGAGCTAAATGTAGTGAATGGGGAAGGAGGATGGCCTCTGTGCTGCTTACAGAAGACAGTGATACTTAGAAACACATTAGTGAGTTCTTATAAAATGCCAAAAAATGTGGAGATGATACACATCTGGTGGGTTTCATTTCTTCAGATAGAGCCAGACTAATTCTGTTTGCATGTGAGTTTTGCAAGATGGTTGCCTGTTTTAGTCTGTCCCTTGGATTTTTCTGTTGGCCACTGTCAGAAGAGGGTACCATCTAGCAAGCTGGACTTCCAATCTCATCCTGTTTAATTGGTTTTAAGAGAAGAACTGAGCATAAGGAAATCATTAGTTTAACTGAAGGTTTCTGGAGACTGACACAGATGGATTAAAGTTACTGTTTTCATGTAGGGGAGTTACATACTAGGAATGCTGTAGATTGAAATTACAAGATACTACTCATGTTAATTTCTTTGAATGTATGTTTTAATGTCCGTTTATTTCCTGAATTTGTGTCGAAGGCATAAAATACATGTATCTTATATTAACTTTCCCTTTCTCAGATTGAATTTCTTCTAATTGTTTTAAATCTTGAATAAGTGGTTCTGGGGAGGTTTGCATGACAAAAATCAAAGGCTGTAAATTGCTTGTGGCATGTTGCTTCACTATGAAGGCTGGAGATAAGGCAAGAAATATAAATCATTACCAGTATTTTGGCTGTTTAATTTTGTGATACTATCACTCGTATGCCCAGAAGATAAGACAGGCAACTTTTTGTTCTTCTAGATCAGGTCTTTTATTTTGTGGTGGGATTTTTTGTGTACCATACAGTCTGACTTCTTTACTCTTGGGGAGTGGGTGGGGGGGAGCTTTGTTATGTCCTCTGAATGTTGCTGTTGTTCATATCAGGGGTTATAGTTTAAGAAAGCTCTTTCAAGTTTCCACTTCGAGGCTATCCATTATTAAGCTAAGGTAGACACATTGACACTGGGGGTATCTGTTTAACAGGGGCATATTGTACTCATTTCAGATGCTTCAGGATAGATACACGAGCTACCAAGATCAGTGTTTTTTATTTACCTGCAACTTATATCAATTATTTGGCATCCCTTTGGTAAGTTTAATTTAATAGATGTCATTCAAATCACAAAATCTGTTAAGAGCCACTTTGCATTCAGTGCTCACTACATGTAACGGAGACTTAACACTGATTTATCTATTTAATCCTATAGATTGTGAGTATCTTGGATAAGCATAGGTTATATCGTAGAATGGTGGGAGAAGAATAACACAGATGTTATCGCTACGCAGGTGAAGTTTCACTGCTTTAATGTAGAGTAAAAATACGTGAAAATGACCAGGAAGAAGTAGTCTCAATGTCCTCAGTCATTGGAAGGATTTGATGAACAAGGATATATTATTAAAACTCTAAAGCTACTTGTGGTTGCCTAACTAATGATTCCAGTTCCTTGAGAGTGGTTTCTTATTAAGCTGCATAATATGTTTACCAAGAAAGTGTAGTCACAGCCTTGTTATGTATGAGGAAAATGAAAGTGGAGAAAGAACCTTCTTGTTCTTGTCAAAGCAATTTCAAAGTCTAGTGAGATACAAGGGTGAAATCCAGCTCTTGAAAGCGGCCTACAAGCTCTCTCTATTATTGTCCAAATTTTCTGGAATATAAAGTTGGTAACTTAAAGTTACTTGAAGTAACTCTAAGTTCTCTTAAGTTCTCTTCATGGATTTATTTTAAGTTACTTTCCCTCTCTCTTCCTGTGTTGAGAGTTCTGTGTCTACTTGCTTGTACAGCTGCAGTTTTGCATGTTTTTCTATAGGCAATGACGTCTTAATATAAAACTTGTATTTATGTTATAAACAAGCTGATACAAAATGATTTCTTCCTGCAAGTGAAGCTTTGTCTAAAATTATGCAGACTAGACCATACACTATAGGTCTCCTTTTGCACAGTTGGAAGTAAACCAACAATTCTTTACCTTCAAGCTATTCAGGATGCAGTGTGGTTTTGAACATCATTTGGCTTTTCCTGTCAACAACAGTTACATGTAGCACTAATATGCTACAACTTTGAATGTTAAAACACCTTTTCTTAAATGTTAATGTAGCTTTTCTTCTGCAACACAGAAAAAATGTACTTGCTCAGTTTCCAGTGGTACCATGCAGATGTAGGAAGGCTTTATGCATCTACGTGCTGTGTAGAAGTAGGCAGATGTGGGATAGTATTCCTCCTGAAGCTCTGGCATTTTATCATAAATCATACTAATGGTATGATGATGCGCTGCTTACTTCAGTATCTATGTTCTTACGGATCACTTGGAATGTAGTAGGTTGCCTGCTTTTCTGTGTAAACATTTTTGTGCAAACCTGAGGTTAAGAGGAAGAAATACAAATAATTAATGATATTTTGTCTGTTTAGTTTTGTGACACTATCACTCCTATGCCCAGAAGATAAAACTTTTTGTTCTTCTAGATTAGGTCTGTTATTTTGTGCTGGGATTTTTTGTGTAACATAAAGCAAAATAAGGAAACAGCCACTGCTTCACTCAAAGCTGGACATTAATCATCTCTTCTTAATTTATAGCTAACTTGATGAGGGCTAACTTTGTGTGGAAGTCAGGTGGATTTGTTTAGCAAAAGTGACACGGTTGTTCTAGATGTGCCTTAAAGCAATCTTTGAAAAAATAAGAAGTATTTCAACTTAAAGTATTTTAAGAATCTTGGAAGGCAAAAGAACCATATACGTTGGTGGATTCCAAATGACAATGTAATTCTGTAGGCATGATGCTCATGCTTATGGTGGAATAAGCATTTTATAAGCCTGGGGTTTGAGGCCCATGCTTTGGTAGTGTTTGTAAAAGGTATGCATGGTACAGAATGTGTGTCATGGAGGGATGAATTACTGTGACAGACTACACTTTATTTTGGTTTGGTTTTGGTTTGTGGGTTGGTTTTTTGTTTGGTTTGGTTTGGTGGTTTTTTTGTTTTGGTTTGGTTATTTTGTTTGGTTTTGTTTTGTCTTCCTTTATCTTGAATTAGTCTTAATGGTGGCAAATACCAGACTTCTGTTCTCTCCAAGCAGTTGTATTTACTTTAAATCATAAAAGCTTCTGAAAACTGCAGATAGTTAAAAAGGACCTAGATCATAAAGTGAAGGTGGTGTATTGTGTAATAGCTGATCAGATACTGTCTTGAAGACTGCAAATAAGAATTATTTGAATGCTCTTAAACATGAATTTATACTTTTTAAAATTTTTTTTTATTATTCTCCTGAGTAATGCTTCTACTAATTCAACTTGTGAATTAGATGTCACTTCTGAAATACAACCAAATGCTTAATCAAAAGCTTATGTCACCTGGGGCGTCTTGAAGAAAACTGAGCTAACTGATATTATCCATGGCACTTCCTCTTGAGATACTTCTGAAAATTCTTGGCTTCAGTGACATAGCTCAGCTGTAAGAATTTCTCAAAAGGACAGACGGTTGTAGTTCTAAATGAGATCATGTATGATGAGACCTGTTCTGAAACATGTTGGCTTTTTCTTTCTTCCTTCCTTGCTTTAGGATTAGAAGAGGGTGGGTTGGCTAATGTTTCATTCTCATAAGATCTGAGTCTCTTACAAGGATTTAATCTTTTTCTGTGTCACTATAATGATGAAAACCAATCTCTTCTATGGATAGGATTTCTGTAGTTGCAGGAGTTACTAATAATGTAATCAGTCACACTGATCTTTCTATTAATACGAACTTTCTGAATGGGGCAGTTAAAATTCGATGGTTCTGTTATTTTAATAAGGTATCCTGTTTCTTTTTTTTTTTTTAGGCTATTTACTTTCTAGAAGAGAGGGTCAAGCAGGATCCCCCGAAAAGCCATTATCTGATCTGGGTCGTCTCTCATACTTGGCTTACTGGAAAAGTGTCATTTTAGAATACCTTAACTGCCACCATGAAAAACAAATCAGCATCAAAGGAATGAGTCGAGCTACTGGAATGTGTCCACATGATATTGCCACAACCCTGCAGCAACATAGCATGATAGATAAAAGAGAAGATAGGTCAGTGAATTTTGTAAAAATTTTAAAAATACGGAGACAAAGCATTTACTTTCTTTACTTAGAAACATTTCATGTCAAAAATGTCTGTGTGAAATTCTGCCTTGAAAATGAATGATAACCATCTTACTGAAGAACTCAGTACAGCCGGGTCTTCTTAATGGGATCTTACATAAAGAGTTTTTCTCCCTAAACAAAGGGTGGTTTTTTGGATCCTCTTTCATGTTGATGATTATTAGAAGGGTGCAACCGGCATGGAATATTTTCAGTGAAGAATTTGGTTTTGATTCAGTATCATCTTCTGCAAGTACAATTCCTGAACCTTGCTTGGCCTCTCTTTTGATTTGAATACCAGTGAGGGGGAAAAACGGGTTTGTGGGTATCGCTCTCTCTCTCTCCACACATTTCTATCATTGCTGAATTTTCACAAGCCATGTGGTCAGATCAGTTCTGTGTGAAGTCCTCCTGTCCAAGGTACTGGGAATGCAAGTTTCTATTTAATGTTAGAATCATTGTTGAAAGTGCACTGGGAAGGTGAGTTCTCCTTTTGTGAATATTTCTTAATGATCTTGACTGCTATTTTAGACTTCAAGTGGGTTGGTTTTGTTTGGTCTCTTTTTTTGTAAAAATGCCTTAAATGACTGTCAATGATATCTTTGGTTTTGAAGAGCTTCTTAATTATTTCAGGATATTCCAATCAAAGAAACTTTATAATAAGCAAACTTACCTTACAAACAGTGGGTTGCCAGTGAAGATCAGGAGCAGCTTAGCCTCAGTAACTTTTACGTACACCAACATTAGTATTCAAAACTACATTATGCAAGTCATCAAAAAGGCGATTGGCTTGACTTACAAGATAGTGCTAGAGTAGTAAGAGGCATATTGTCATGGTGTTAAAATACCAACTTTCTGAGATGCTTTATTTATGGACAACCTGATGGGACAAATGCATTTTCAAGGAGAATCAAATACGTATTCATTACTTAAATGCAGCTTACACTCTGTCACAAATTATTACGGGCCCTGAATACTGACACTCACTTAGAAAAATAATGGGGGTTTTTTAATTATAGAATTCAAAATACTTTATGAACAAGGTCAGTTAGTCTTTTTTTCACAGGTAGTAAAGCTTAGACAGGGACATAAACTGATCTGGCTAACAGTATCCAGAAGGTCTGTGGCTGAGCCAGGAGAAGAGATCACATCTTTGAAATTCCTGCCAACCACTTACCTTGGCAGTTGGGTATGGCTTCTTAGGATTTCCTACGTATTGTTATTCTTTCTCACAGATAACGAAGTAGAAGTTGGTCACAATTCTGTGGAAAGGGTTCATCCGGATCTGATTTTTTTCTTTAAAGCATTAAGTGAAAAGCAATATTGTCACTTAACCTACCTCATCTTTCCAGTATTTGAAATCCTTGCTAAAAAAACAATGTGTTTGTTGCTATCTAGAATTGTATAGTTCTTTGGAACAGGAGACTTTGGTGGGATATGTGCTAGTATATTACTATACTGTTCTATCATGTTAGTCTTTACCTACTTGTGATATGCTACTTTGTTCCATAGTCATTAGAAAGTTTTCTCCTGCATCAGCATAGGACTAAGGTATACTTCTATGCTTCATTAGAAAACTTATGTTTCTAACTTGCTTTCTTATCCAGTTAGCTGCCATATTCAGTTCTTCCTTAACGACTTTCTCACTCTTAACTTGATGATCCACGGTGTTTTCTATTTATGTTTGTATGTTGTATTAAAATTGGACATTCCTCTGGTAGTCACTGAGGAGCCAACCTTTAACCTCTTGCATGGTTTTAGAGTAGTAAACTATACTACTACTTTTACTTTATTTTCCTCTCTGTTGCCCTAGTGCTGTTTAGTATTGAGCTTTCACTTCATAAACTGTTTCCTCACTTCTTAGTAAATGGTGAGTAGTATAAGCATGTTATCTATGTGTGTCAGCTAACATTTTTAATTTGACATATCTATTTATTTAACCATCTATTTTCACAGGTTACTGTGCAAAAGGATTTAAACTGTAAGAAGGTTGTTGTAGGTGATCACTTTGTAAAATAAATTACTGTTCATTGGATTGTAGATTTGTAATAATTAGAAGGGAGAAGCTGATTTCAAGTCATATGGAGAAACTGAAAGCAAATCCACGTATCAATGAAGTAGATCCTGAAAGCTTGAGATGGACTCCTTTGTTAGTTTCTAATGCTGCAGTTTCTGAAGAAGAGAGAGAAGCGGAAAAGGAGGTAATAGCAGAAACTTCGTACTCTGAATTTCCCTTTCCTTTCATGGCTATGAGTATTCAGCATTAGGCTGTCTGAAATAGAGCAGTTTTACCTTTGACCCCTGCTTAATGGTAGAGGATACTGACATTATTGTAAAGCACAATTTTTGGAAGCTGTGCAGCAAGACATGGTAACTTTGCAGGAATGAATATGAAAACTTAAAACATGAATCACTTGTCATGGAGCTGTATTTACCACTCTTGAGGTAGTCCAAGAGCATATAATCAGATCAAATTTGGTGCAGAGCTCGGGGGCTGCAGTGTCAATCGATTCTTTGTGTTATGAACTTGCTCAAAGTGATCCATGTCAGTGGGCATGTAATGTAGTGCTAAAGGACTTAAATCAATTCACTGCATCATTAGTAGTGCTAAATATCCCATGAAATGCAATCTTCTTTGGTTTGTTATCCTAACTGTTGTGAAAGAGCTACTAGATGATTCAGCTGAAATGTTGTTGCTAGGTTAGCCAGCAGTGCTAATCAGGGTTGACTTATTGTAACTCTTTAGCTGAACGTGAAGGATATGGCTAAGTAAATGCTGTTTCAGTGATCCATTATTTTAACCTCAACCCTTCAGGCTGAGCGTCTGATGGAACAAGCTAGCTGCTGGGAAAAGGAAGAGCAAGAAATATTCTCCACAAGAACTAATAGTAGGCAATCACCTGCAAAAGTACAATCTAAAAATAAATATTTGCGATCTCCAGAAAGTGTGGCAGTGGTGGGAGAGCGAGGGCAATCCACAGAGCAATGTAAAGAAAGCAGCGAGGAGGATGGCGGGGATGAGAATCAGCAGAGTTCGCCTCCCCGGCTGACAAAGCCACAGTCCCTGGCCATAAAAAGAAAGGTGTGTTACTTCAATGGTTTGGTTTATAAAGTCTTTCATTTCTGATTTCAGTCAACTTGTTAACATCAAAATAACAATCTGGTTTATTGCAAACACTTACTAAGCCGTTTTAATCTTTATTGTTTGGACACTGAGCAACTCCTGTCTTCTCTTTCACACACACACACACGCACACCCCCCCCCCCACACACCCACCCCCCCCTGCCCCCCCCCCACCCC
>JAAGNO010027952.1:0-58606 GCA_033439905.1 Ceryle rudis
CCCTGCTCTGGCAGGGAGGTTGGATTAGATGATCTTTCGAGGTCCCTTCCAACCCTTAACATTCTGTGATTGTGTGAATCTGGAGGTAGCTTTACCCCAGGGGCTAGGGAGAGGCTGAGAAATCCACCCACATATCTTATCTTCATTTGTAGAGCATCCAATGGTGCCGTATCAAAAGCATCACAAATTCAGAGGACATGCTCAGACAGTCACCAAGGGTGACAGCTTCTTAGCCGAGATGTAGAACCAACTGCACGCTTAAGGTTTGCCTTTAAAATGGTTCACCCTGAACTGGTGAGTGATGCTGCTGCATTTCACTTGATGTTTTTCTCACAGACTGGGAACACAATGGTTTGAGTTTCTGCCTCTCATTCAAAGGAACCGGCTTTTGGCAGCACACTACCTTGCTCACTTCTGATTGCCTGACCAGTCCCAAGACCACCATTTTACAAGTGAAGAATGCCACCCATACCCGGGGTGAGATGTGCAGAGCCAGGAGCACAACCCATGTGCTATGGAGAACTCCACTGAAGTGCGCTAGAATGACACTTATCTGAAGCCTAGTGTGGAAAAACTGCTTGTGGCTAAATCAGTGACACAATAAATTTCAGAGCAACTGCAACAGTGCACGTCTGAAATGAAAAGACCTTACTGCATCCTTCCGTGCCAGCTCTAATGCTAGGAACAACAGTGGAGTCATTTTATTCTCACTGGTTAATTTCAACTGATACCACAAAAAAATACCAGTTTTATTCCAGTTACTTTATGTTAATTGTTAATTCAATGGTAGCCATGAAATATCCAGGAGGGGTTTAAAAAAAACTGGGATAAGTTTATGAGGCAAGGATAAGAAAATTCCCTGAATTTCAACATACGCAAGAACATCCTGTCCTCCCAGGCACCGCGGTTCAAATTCAGATACTCAGCTTTATGTTCTACATAGGAGATGACATTCGGATGTCACTGGAATTGCATCAGCTGGTAAGTGGACTTGCCTCAAGACACTTTCCCTCAGCTGAGCTGTAGTTTCAGTGTCCAAAACATAGTAAGTGGTTATGTCCTAGAGAATGTATGGTTCTTGGGAATCGATGGTGTTAACACCACCCACACTTGCACTGGGCCCATTCCCACAGTACAGCTCAAGCCAGACACAGGGTCTTTGCCTGGAGGGAATTTCACTGGCCAAGTTAACATTTAAGAGCTAACTTTCTAATGGGAGTCTTACAAACCACAGAGGAGTAATCATACTACCCAACCTTATGGGAGGACTGCCAAACCACCCTAACTTTCTGTCAAGCATATTCTGTGTGGAGAAAAACAGATTACAGAAATCAAAAGTGAACTTTCTTTTGGTCACCAAATATCTGCCTGTCTTTTTTCTATGTATAACCCCTCTAATGGCCTTTATGGAAAAAGAGGTGACAATTTTCTCCTCTGCTTCTGTTCTCCAGTAGTTCCTGACATGCCAGTATCTCAGTACTGCCTGCTTCTGTCTCAAAAATGATTCAAATACCAAAGACTATCAAAGAGTTCCTAACCTCTTGGATTGTAGTAGATGTATCTGGTTTGGCCCCTGCAACTAGGAGAAAATCACACGGTGTCCTTAACAAAATAGTTCTGTGTTGCCCTGAAAACACGTTCAGAAACTGATGATCTGATGGCAGTTTTTAATTAAATTACACCTTACTGATGTTAGCACCCTCCAATACCACAGTAGCTACAGCCTAGTGCATCTGTCCTCCTTGTAGACAGAGACCTGCAGCTGTTCACACCTTCACTGCTGAGGTGCAGCCTCACATCCCGCTGCTGCAGTCAGAACCCCGTGTGCTAAGAGGACCACCTAGGAAATCCTGTAAAAAATACTGTCCCTGCTATTGACCGAGGGCAGTAACTGCTAGGGCAGCACGGGGGTGCTCCCAGAGCCCACCCTGAGTAAGTGGTGTGGATAACAGCACCTGCTAAGAGAAGAACACCAGAACTCTGTGTGCACTCACACGTGTCCGGATCAAATACACATAGCTGGGCACTTGCTCTGAACTGCTTATGTTAAGGAAGAAGCAGCCACCTGAGAGATTAAATAGTAACTAAGGAATTAGAGAGACTTGAAAAAAAAGGAGCCACCTTGCACAGAATCTGTCAACTAAATGTCATTAGTAAGTCAACACAGGGCTTTGGTCCTGGTTTAAACTACAGAAACTGAGCCCTCTTTTCCTGGGACAGCCTGTGGAGCTTCTGCTCCTCCTTCCCTCTGTTGAAAATGAAGCACTGCCTCGTGTCCAGCTTGTGGCATGGGAAAGAGAAGGATCTAGCGACGCATCCCAAGGCATGCTGCAGAGAAGCCAACTCAGCAGTGTTCTCCAGGCCCAGTGGAAGGACTCTCAGACTCTCCTCTCAGAAGAGAGGTGGCAAATGAGAGGGGATGTGTCAGAGAGAGGAAACTGTTATAATTCCTCTGGCTGCACCTACACAGCTTCCAAGCTCTCCTGATTGCTCACAGACATATAAATCGTTTGCTGCTAAGCTCTAACCTGGGCTTTGGGGTAAAGTAGGTGACAGGTCACTCCAAAAGACGTTAGGCATCATGAACATGCTGTGCCAAAGCTGGCCTGCTATGCCCTGCGCAATGCGTCAGTGCTATCTCACCACACACACCCTTGTGCCGTGCCCCAAAGACATACCGAAGCAACCACCACACCTCTTGCATTAAGGTATGAAAATATAACTCTCAAACAACTGAGGGAGCCTCTTGTTATTGAGGCCATTGCTAAAGAAACAAGCCAAAATCCCAACATCCCCCTCGGGAATAACAGTTTGGGGTTGGAACAGCTCAAAGCCTGTCTGTCCGCTCACGTGGCCCTCTATGTGCCTGGGTATTTCTGCACCACCAAGCAATGACACTTTCAACCAAATGGCTGAAGAATGGCAGCCCAGCAGTGGCCCCAACCTAGGTGAGCTTCCTGGGATGCTGCCCAGCTGAACAGAGACTGGCCAGGGCGGGCTAGGCCATGGCATGTCCAGCCTCAGGGGGGTGAGTGACGGAGGCTGCCTGGGGTGGCCCAGCAGAACCGATGCTCCAGATGTGGCCACGAAGAGGTTCTGGCCTGAACAGCTGGGGAGAGCTGGGAATGGCAAGACCCAGGAAAGCAATGTCAGCCCTCTCCTCCTGCCAGTTCCCTGCCAAAAGCACTGACCTTGCCCTTGCAAGCTCTGGACCTGCTGTGGCGTCTCCCTGGTGTCTGTCCCAGCCAGGACCCGCAGTGGATACCAGGTTCAGCATTTCCTCTCCAGCTCTGGTAAACAGTTGTTAGGGCAACCTCCTTGGATAATGTGATCAGCCTGAACTGACAGTCCACATCTCCAAGGCTGGCCTGGTTGTCTAAGCCCAAACATCTGGAAAATATAATGCCCCTGTGTAATATAATGCTCCTCAGGGACCGGCCCTCTGCCTGGTCCCATTTGAGAGAATGCACCAGACTGACAGATGAGTCAGAGATGACACCAAAAGGCCATCTGACAAACTGAAGCAGCAAACAGAGCAGTGGCAAATGACACATCACCACAGCAGTGCTGGGCAAAGGCTGCTTGGGCATCTGGAGAGTGGTTCCTTCCAGGGGCCCTCTGGCACATGTTCTCTGTGGGTCAGGTGAGACCATGCGTGGTGGATCCTGGGTGCGAAAAGCATAATGACAAGAGAGACAAAGATCTCTGGTTTCGTGCTGCGTCGGGGATCACTGTGAGCTCCATGGGAAGCAAACACAGCCAGTCTGCAGCACCGGGTCAGGGGACCAAACTGCCTTTAGCAGTGTAGGCAGACATAGGATAGCTTCTCCTAGCTTCTCCTAACTCCCCCTACACTGTTTTCTGCTGCAAGGGGAAAGATAAAAGGCTTCCCCTCAAGACATTGCTGTTTCATGTTCCATTGGTTCCCCTGAAGGGGCTTTAAAGACTAACTTCTACTCATAGAAGAAAAGAATCCAGTTGGCAGAGAGTAACATCAGCCTTCCTTTGGACTTAATGGAGGCTGAGCATCACCTCGCGGGCTTGCGCTGGAGATCCAGTGCTGGCAACTGAACCAGGGACCATTGCTGCTCTTGGCTTGGTGCATGTGAAAAGTTTTTCATTCCATGCCCGGGTCATTCCCGTGTCACTGCTGGCCTGGAAGGAAATGACTGCTGTAAATCTGTTTTTAGAAATATTTGACTCCCTTAATATGTTAAATGAATTCCAGTTATTTAGGGGATTTTACTTTCCTCAGGGTATTCCAACTGTTACCTTTTTCACTCAGAGCGTAAGCGTTGCTGAAGAATAGATTCCCTAAAACCAGTAACGCAGATAGATATTCATACTGGTTGGACTACTACATTTATTTGAGGGAAAACTTGAAAAACTGCTCACACAGGCAAAATGCTACCTTAGTTTTATCAGTTACAGACTTGGTCACCCAGTGGCAATGAAGTCAAAACAAAACAGAGAACAAAACTGTAATAGCCGTCACACACTATACACACCAGCCACTGTATTTTCTTTTTGTTCACTTGAAGAACCCAAGACCTATGCTTTGCTTCCCTTAGTGGGTAAGTCTGGAAATAGAGCATAAAAAGCAAATTAACGTTGCTTATGGTGAGCGGAGAAGTGCCTGGCATTCTGCAGTGGTCCCTGCCACGTGGGCTTCCAATCAAGTAAGGTGCTCCCACAGCTACCTCCATCCATGCACTGCATCAGCTGCAAGGCTGGGCTTCAAAAGACACGGCAGAGTATCTCCAACACTTTTCCTTCGCCTCCTCTAGCTACCCCTTGCTGTAACTGGGAGACAGCCTCCAGAACTGGTCTGCAGCAGAGCAAAAGGGGAGTGCCAGGGGCCTGTTGCAGGAGACGGGACAAGCTGCCCAGCAGGCTCCCGTTCTGCCATTTGCCTGCAGATCTCCTCTGTGCCAGCCCAGCTCAAATATCTTTGACAACTTCTAACCTGATGCACAGGCTCTGAGTCACCGTTTGCCATCGAGCAGAGTCTTTTTGCAATGCAAGGAGTACTTCTTAAGGACTTAACGATTTAACAGAGGGGAAGCAAGGGCATGACTTTACTACAAGCTGGCTGCTCTGTGGTAACCATGAGTATGCTTCACCCTAAGCTCAGTGGGAGTTCGCGGTCTATTCCTTCATTGAAAAGTAAACTCCCTTCAGTTACTTTGCATCTGTCCTGTGCAGAAGCACGTGACCGACATTTACTGAGAAGCAGCTGGGGTGCATTTACCTGCTACCCTGTAACGGCTTGTCTGAGCGTCCACTCCCCAGCAGATCATGCACTGATCACACTGCACTGGTAACGGATTCAACAGTCCAGCCCATGCAGCAGATGTGCTGGTTTGCAAACCCAGATGACACCGAGTCTCTATGTTTAACCAACTGCAGCGGCAGTGCCCCTTTACCTTTCCCTCTACCTGTCTTAGAAGATGCCAACAGAACGCAAAAACAAGAAGGAGAAGCACACAGCTGGAAGGATGGGGTGGCAGACTGCTCTGCTCCTGCCATGCCCCACCTCTCTTCCGTTCCATAAAGACCCAACTCGTCCCAAGACACAGCCTTTACATAGTGACAATCCAGCAGGAACAGCCCAGGAGACAACACCTGCTGGCACCCACAACTATCCAGCTCTAATGGAAGGGTCGTTATGACCAGACAGAGGAGTTGAAAACCTACCGAAGGAGCAAAGGGTCACCACTGGCATCTCCAGAAAGGCTGCCTGCCATCAGGCAAAACCACAGAGCAGCAAAGAGAAGCCCTGGGGCAGGATGTGCTAAGGCTCCAGCATCAGCAGTTAATCCTCAAATGCGTGATGGCTGTCAGCAGTCTGCAGAGGTGCTAATCCCTGGCCAGGTGCCCAGTAACACCTCCTGCATGTGGCTCTGCCTTCACCAAACTGGTGCTGAGGCTGAGTGAAGTCCAGAGGAGGATGCTTTACATCTTTAGTAAGGGGTCTGTAGATTCAGCCATTTCCAAAACACAAAGCAATCAAAGGCTTACAGTTTTGGGCACCAGAGCTTCCTCTCCTAAGAAGTAAATGGTAAGCAGTTCCATGGATGCAGAGCACCAGCGGAGAAACAAACATCCCAGTCTGTACTGGTGTCCTCGGAGTAGTGAGAATTTGTATCATCTGAAATACTCTCCTGGACACCTCACACCATGCTCAGGGCTCCCAGAGGAGCCAGGAAGGCACTGCTCAGATGGCTCTGAGTGCTACTGAGTGGACTATCCACTACACAGCAGAAAGCACCATCACAACAGCCATCCCTAGCGTTGTACGTGCAGCAGGCAATGATGCCTCTGAATGATGGCCTTGCTTGTCCCCCAGTAAGCTGTCTGCAGTGTAAGGCGGGTTACTGCATGCCTGAATTACCATCTGCAACACCAGGGATGTCTGGTTTCAAGCCCAAAAGACCTGTATACACAGAACTTCCACCTAAGCATCAATTGCATACATATACCTTTGTCTAGGGAGACAACCAAGCCTGCGCCCACTCCTTAGGAGGATTCTTTAATCAAAGAGAAGACCTCTACTAGCCCGTTTCTTCAGGCATTATTAACATTTAACCTTCCCCAGACATTTCTAGGATACTAAACTAAAGGGGTATTTTATCATTGGCTTGTCCCAAGAAAAGAGAAGTCCACGTCTAGTAGGGAACAGCTCTCCCTCTTTTTAAGACTTCAGTAAATGGACTGAGGAAAGTCCTGAAAAGCTTTATTCATTGTGGGTGACCAGCTTTGCTCCCTGCTCAGACTTCTGGCTACTAATGCCACAAGAACAACCAAAATGCACGTCTGAGTTGTATCCCCCTACTATCCTCCGGAACCATATGGCCCAAATTACATTATGAAAGCAGAGCATGTTACTACATTCACCCTTTATTGAATCCTGGGAAAAAATACTTTGAGATCAGCCCCAAACTGTTTTGCTAGCTCTCCTCAACCTTGCTGAAAAAGCCCCCAAATTACAAAGTTAATTGGCAGCACATTGTTACCATATGTGGTGTGCAAGAGAAGCGCTGAAGTTTATTTAGGCATCAGAACCAAAGAAGAGCAGAGTATTACTGCTCCTTGTGGAGATTTCGTGTTGGCCTCGATTACTAAGGCACCCTCGGCCTTGATCCTCCTGGGTGTAGCCTGCCCAACACAGCAGAGCACACTGCATCATGCGGGCACCAACCTGCCCCCCCTTCCCCTTGATAAACTCAGGACACATACTGTTCACTGTACTGTTGCTTACTAGACCTCAGCATTTGCCTTTTCCATGTTCATATACTTCTTTCTTGAGTAAAGTTTTCCAGGCTGTCTCCTATCTCTAAAGCATGACCCTGCACCTAACCAGCTATGTTCTGTGGCTGCTGGGTCACACTGTCTCTTCTGGAGCAAGTCTTGCTCTAGCTGCCTCACTTGCCTTGATGGATCTCTCTAATCTTTAATGGAAGTTGGATTCTTGGTCTAGAGGTTTTGATTTTCACCTTTCCCATTTAAAGTCTCAATGAAAAAAAAGGTCTGTAGCCAGCTTGTGTCACTGGGATCCTACTCAGACCCTTCTTCCCTCCTTACACCAGCAGCAGTAGCTTCTGTTGAAGCACCTGCACTGATGCAGCAGCATTCACTGGGGCATGAAGTCCCAGCAGCTCCGTGACAGCACTCAGTAGTTGATGTCTGCAGTCAGATTTGTACCCACAAGCTAGAAATACTCACTCTCTCCCTACTTTTAAGCTCTGACAGAATCACTTGCGCAGGCAGCACAGGGTTTACTAAAATCCTAGCCCCACAGATGCACCTGCAGAGCTCCTGCTGCCCCATCTGAAGGAATGAACTGCAATTTACACAGTCTAGCAGGGGTCATGGGCAAAGACTGCTTGCCTTAAAGCTCCATAAACTATTTTTAAATGCTCAGATAGACTTTCATGAAGTGCAACATCAGGTTTCAATTAAGATGCCTTCATTTCCCAGTCTGATGTGTGTTAAACAACCTATCAAAACCTCATAAACTTTAGTTCACAGCATTTTCATTTCCGGATTCTCTCTCCTCCTCTCAGCTTAAGTAATATCTTGTGCATTAAAATAACGTGTTTAAAACTAAAAAACAAATCTGGAGAAAATAAAGGCAAAAATCTTGAGAATTTCTGCCCTTCACTGGGGCAGCAGTCCTGATTTTCTGGGAGACAAATAAAGACCACGTCCTTCTAAGGGTGAGTTCCGGAGGATGCAGAGAGGTGAAGTTACTTCCTAGCTACCAGGAATAGTTTGGATAAGATACCTTCAGTGTGCACAGCAAAAATCCAGTGGTTCCAGAACCCTAACATACATATGCAGCAATGCATCTCACATCACCCATTCCGTGTGGCTGAATCTGCCTGCACATCCTGCACGCCTCCTTTGAAGAGGTGAATTTCTTACTTCCAGCTACCCACTCACCTGACCCGTATAAAACAAATATCTCTAATATTTCTGAAGATCTCACAATATAATTAGTTAGAGCATGGAAAACGAGGCATGATTCTGTTTATATTTAGTCCAAATCCATTCCGCTACATGGCAAATCTCCCGTACTGGTAACAACGGGGGAACAATGCTGGGGCAGAGCGAGCAGTCCTTGTGCTTCTCTCTGGGTTTGTCAGCTGTGCTAACGTGCCCAAAAATGTCACGTGTGGTCTCTATCAGCAACTACATCACATGTGTACATGAGTAATATACCCACCCAAGTAATACTTTCTCTAATCGGTGATATATTAGGTAAAGCAAATATAAATAGGTTCTTACACAGTGTTGCAGGGTGAGATAATCCAGCGAACCCAAGTCACCACCTACTCCACACTAACACTCCAGAAAGCTACTCTGGAGGTGACACACTAGAGTGACAATGGAGGTATTCTGTTAATAACTATGACCTAAGCCTGCGGCTTGCACTGTTTTAGTTTGTAAGCTTTTTACATCTAAAACCTGTGACTGTAAGACCAGAATTTCTTACCCAAGGCCTCATAAAAGAAGAAACCTTTAAGCTCTTTTCCTATAAGCCTGGGATACAGGATGAGATGTCCGAGATCAGTGATTTCAGTCTCCATGAGGACACCAAATCATAAAACCAGTAGCATGACCTTTAGGGAGACCTGCACCTCTTCTAGGTGCAATGAGGGTGCAGAGAGCAGGGCTCCTTCTTCTTTTTTAGGAAGGAGCTCCCTCCACCCACACCAAGAACCCTTCTGACAGGCTGTGGGTGACGGGAAAACACCCGTCTGGTGCTGGAAGCTGCAGAGCTGCCCCCAGAGAAGGGGCTCTGTAACAGCCATGGCCTTGTAACAGAAAGGAAGGATCCTGCCTCGGCCTTAAGCAGCCTGAGCACTGCCACCATAACAGAGCCGAAGTCCGTTCCCTTCACTGTCCGACAGAAGAGGCCCAAAGGAAAAGTAAGGACAGCAAGCCCACTCTGCTCCTTGGTGTCTTGTCCTTCCCCTTGGTTTTGCTCATTCTGCTTTATACCTACCCCTCTGCCCATCAGGCCGTTGTTGAAAGGCAGTCCAATGAAGCTGAAAGCCGCCTCCTGGATGAAGTAGGGATTCAGGATACGTATCTCTCGAGGTTCTCTTGGGACACGGGTTGCCACTGACTTCCAAAAGCCATCGGAGGCACTCTGGTAACAAAAAGAGGGGAAAAAAAAAATAAAGGGAAAAAAAAGAGAAGAAATATAAAACAACAAACACAATTATGTGCAAGAGATAGCAGATTGTTATTATTCTTAAAAAAAAGTAAGATTAAAATACACTATTGGCAGCAGTTCCTGCCTTCCCTACTCACTGCCAGAAGGCACTAGGAGGATGAATGCTGGAGGGGGGACAGCAGCATGTGCAGATGCGCTTGAGCTCATCTGCATCACAAGTGCGAGGAAGACAGAGAGGCCTGGGCTTCAGCCAAATAACTCCCCTCCCTGGTGCTATCTTTTCACTCTTACTGGCACTTCAGTTTGTTTGGTTAATGGCTCTTCAGCCAGTCTGGTTAATTGCTTAAGCATTCCAGCACATGCTGTGATCACTCCCGCCTGCCTCCGAGGGAATGTTCCCTTAGATAGCAAATGCCTTTAAGAACATTCAAAGAGCTAAAAATGACCGTACGGCTCTACTTTAAGTGTGAGCTACATGCTTCCCACTTTATCCTAGATTTATCCTCTTCTGTTAGGTTTTATGTGAATTAAGCTGTAAGCTTATAAAGGTACCATCTTGTCTTGTGAAGAGTCATGCATGTTCACGGTACAGGGAAAAGCCAGCTAAGCATGTCCTTTCTGTTTACCCAATAGATCGGGTTTTTTAATTAAAGTCTTCACCCTGCAAACATGGGAGATCACTGGCCTGAAATGCTGCTGCCCTGCTAGACAGCCCTGCCTAGAGAGGCACGAGTGCCTCTCTGCCACATCGCTCTATACCATTGCTCCTACTGCTCCAGATGTTGCCGGGTGTAGCGTGAACTGCCCTCACCATAACCGGAGGCTCTGTGTTCGCAAGTCTTACGGAACATTTACATTCTAAACCTTCCACTTCTGTTTGGGTTAAAAATTCAGAGCAAGGCACAGGGAGGATGGCAAGAATTTTAATCTGCTAACCATCAGCTTTGGCAGGGTAATCTGATTGAAACCTCCTCTCAGCATTGAGCCATCTTCCCTGTGATCTCCACAGGCAAGAGCCAGACATCACACTCTACATAAAACGCACGCGCTTTGGAAGTCGTTATTTACACCACTTTTTGGTTGCTTGCAGCTTAACAGTGGCTTTACAGTTGCTACGCTTAACAGTGACTTTACCAGCACTACCAAACATGTTGATAATCCCCTGCAAAATCCTCAGGAGCCTCTCCTGCCCAGCAGTGATTACCCCTCTAATTATCGACGGTAATTCTGCCGCAGCCGACGCCTGCTGCATTTCACATGCTCTGTGTATTGTGCACGGCTCCTGGGAGCTCCCACACCACATGGTGCTGAACACCTCAGAGAGGCTTCTTTCTGGAACAGTCCCATGGCTATCTTTAGCTGCTCAATTTCAGATCCTGAAGAATGAAACCTGTGGCTCTTGCCTCACGAAAGGCATTAACACAGCGAACCCGACGGGGTGGCACGCCGTTATCCAAACCAATAAAATGCCACCGCTATCCTCTTTTGCTCCTACACGCCCAAACATAATACACTTTTGCTGAGCAGGGCAAGGATCCTGTGAGTTTAAGTTTGCATTTCGACAATGGCAAAGTGTTCTCAGGACCCTAAATGGAAAAAAAAGAATCCCAATTAACAGTCGTGTTCTTTCATCATAGTCGAGTAAGCAAGAATGCCTAGTATCAGAGCAGTCTAACACTTTCCATTAGAATATGACATTTTCAGCCACTGAGTGATCTCACTATTAAAAAAAAAAAAAAAATTCACAAAAATTTCCACTTTCTAAATGTTAATAAATTCCAACATCCATTTGACCAAGGGATTTGAGGGATTTGGTATGTCAGCTGAGCTTTGCCTCCCTGTGAAAATTCATTAAAAACTGGATAAATATTAAACCTTTGGAATTTCCTAAAGGCACGTGTAAAGCAGAGGCCTTTCAGTTCCAGAGAAAGACTGGGGGGGAATGAAATAAATAAAATAAAATAAAAAATTAACAATCACAGATTCCACTTGCACTGAGCACACTCCAGGTCTCACAGAAATTAAGATGATAAACAAAAATCTTGAACAGCTACTCAATTTAGCAAAACCATCTTATCGTGGTTTTAAGCAGGCACACCCTGGAAAAATAGTGTGTGACCTTGAAACTAAAATAAATTTATAAGTTCAATTACGATTTCATGTGCAACTCTAAATATGGCATTGCCTAAATTCCGCAAACAATTCAAACTGCAAGCTAAAGACTGCAGTCGCCTTTCGTTTGGACTCGGTAAGAGCTTCCCCAGAAGTTCTGGGATTTAAGGAGGTGTTACAAGGCTTTTACATTACACGCAGAACGTTAAAGAGAAAAGAAAAAGAAGAAAGATTACAAATATCTGAGACTTTTATTCTTTGCTGTTGCTTGAGCTTTTCAGAAAGGGATGACACACATCACAGCTGCTGCTACTCCAGTGAAGCCCTCCAGGGAAACACTAGGACCATACCTGGGCTCCTCTCAGCTAGTTCAGTGCTGGTGCAAAATAAATGTGGTCCTTCTCTCTATCTGGGAATACCACCTGTCTGCTCTGGTCCCTTCGCTGTCCTGTCATTCGTCCAGACTATTTCCCCGAGTGTCTTCCTCAGCTAACACGCTGCTCTGAAATTGCTCCGCTTTCTCCCTTCTATCTCATTTCTCTTTGCTATCTCTTCTTCCAGGCAGGTCCCTGAAGATTATTATTGAGGGGCACCAGGAGTAACCTTTCATTTTGGTGTGTTTTCCCTCCTTAGCTTCTAAAGCAACTGCAGGAAGAAATGTGGAGTCTCAGCAGAGAGCTCTCACAGCTCCACCTATGCAGCAGGCAAAGCCCCGTATAGGGCTAAAGAAGTAAAAACTGTTTTTCTGGCTTATAATTACTGAAACTCTCAGCGTTGTGGTTTGGCTCCACAAACCCTGTAGTTTTGAGATACATCTCGAGCCTTGTGGTTTTGTTCTGCAGCTTGTCACTGGCAAGCTACAAAAGGCAGCAGCACCAGCACAACTGCAAGCCCTGGGAGGCTGCTCCCCCGGGGAGCCGGCGTCGGGAGCGCGGCCCCTTCCAAGGCTCTGAGCTACCGCTGGTGCTCGGCTGTCGCTGCGCCCGCTGTGGATGTTCGGTCTGATTGGACACAGATGTTCAGCGAGGCTTCCAAAGCAGTTTACTTCCCGTCGGGAATGCTGTCCCATCTTAGGCTGGGAGGAGACAGGCAGCCATCCGAGGTCGGCAGGCACTGGGAGGGAAGGCACGCTTTTCCTGCCAGATCCGGGAGCTCAGACTCCCAGTTCGAGGCTGGGGGCATCCCCTGTGCTCCACTACGGTGACTAAGCCTGCACTGCTTAACGTTGGGTCTCTGAGGATGAAATATCTCCCTTCCTGATTATCACAGAATGGTTTGGGTTGGATGGGACCTTTCAAGCTCATCTGGTCCAACCCCCTGCACTGAGCAGGAACATCTGCAAACAGAGCGGGTTGCTCAGCCCCATCCAAGCTGACCTTGAATGGTTCCAGGGATGGGGCTTCTACCACCTCTCTGGGCAACATGTTGTAGTGTTTCACCATTCTCATTGTAAAAACCTTCTTCCTTTTATCTAGTCTAAATCTACCATCCTTTAGTTTAAATCCATTACCCCTGTCCTGTCACAACAGGCCCTGCCAAAAAGACTGTCCCCATCTTTCTCATAGGCCCCCTGTAAGCACTGAAAGGCTACAATAAGGTCACCCCAGAGCCTTCTCTTCTCCAGGCTTCTGTCCATTACCAGAATACTGAAGGGTAATAGGGACAGTCAGTTGTATTTCTCTTTCCATTCAGTTTTCCATCTCCTGTTCTCAGATTTACCAAGGTGAATCACAACATTTGCTAAAATAAAAGATGCAAACTTGGAGCCTTAGACAAGAAGTACACCTCAATAGATGATACAAACAGCTAGAAGCAGGCTGAATCTCCCAGAATGACCAGATTTGTAATGTACCGAGCAAAATGAGAGGTAAAATGCTACTGCATCCTCATGACGTGGATGCTGCCCCTTCTGTACCTCTCTGATTACTGGATTTAGGAGTACAAGCAGCACTGCTCCAGAAGATGTCTAGGTTTGATGGGAAAGGGACAGGGAGATTGCAAAGGTCAGCTAAGCACAACACAAAGATGAGCAAAGTCTAGGTATGCAATACTCCACTAAAAGCAACAAGAAAGACGAAAAGACGAGCGAGAGAACCTGTGGTAGATGAAAATTACTGCTCTTTTAAACTCCGGTAACACCAAAAATGGAGAGGAAGAAGGGCATGAGGGAGAGAAAAAGCCAGGGGATGACATACCAGTCACAAGACTTCACAGTGCCTGGGAGCACATAGTTCACCGGGACGTCTGCCCCTGCCTAGGCTGGAACGTGGTTTATTCTATACCCGTCATCCACAAGCACTCACTGTCACACAAACACAGGGTACAGCAGGACCACTCCAATCCATCTGCAGAGGCTTTTGAAAGGTTTCTGCTCAGGCATAACTGGATTAGATGTGGAAGGTGTGTTTCCGCTAGAAAACAACCATCTTATCAGCCAATGCTGCATTTCTCAGCGGTCAAGTAGACATGGAGGCTTAGAAAATGCTCTTCTACAAGTGGCAATATAAATGAAGTTGCATCATTTGCCCTGTTTATCAAAGCAACAAGGAATTTTTAGCAACAAGAACAGAGGTGCTGAGAGCCCACAGTCTGGGTTGACGGTCAACCTCCAAATCCACTAGCCCCCACTTCAGAAGTATTTACCCAACCTTCTCAAAGTGATGGAGGAACCCTCACCACCCTCTGTACACGGCTCCAATGGCCGGCACTTGTTTTGTATTTCCCAATTTTCAGTTTCTAGGGTCTAGAAATGCTCTAGAGACTGAAGGATTTTGTTCCACTCTTATCAGCCCCACTGAAAAGCTCTTACTCTGCCTGAAGCAGGAACGTTGCAGTCTGTGCTCAAGCCTTTCCCTCATCTTCTCTTTGTCTCACTGTCAAAAGAGTTTCAGCTCTTGGACTGTTCAACGAGATGATATTTCTTCTATAATTTTTGTTTCTTCTCTCCAAATAACCCTCCTGCTGACTATGTCTAAAATTAAATGGCTGTAATTTCCCAGGCCGTTCCCGCTGGAATTCCCCATCTCCCAACAGCCTCCCAGCACCCGAGAGAACTCCTGACAGGTTGTAAACCCACCAAATTTAGCTTTTGCTAACATTTCTCACCGTGAAACCCGAACACATTTTCTACCCGCTGTTTTCAGTGGCAACGTGCAGCAAAGCACAATGGAGACAAAAAGCACCTCTTACTACGTAGTATTACTATACATTTTTGGGTTTTTTAAAGCAAAAAATCTAACTATGCTTCTTCATTGGTGCTGTTGAGCTAATAATGCTTCACTACACTGGCTAGGCATTCATTTCTTTAGGCTCGATAAACAGGTTGAAAACCACAAGAGAGGGAAATTTAATTCCAAGCAGTGGCTGCAGACTTTAAACTTTGCGCTAGATATGTGAACTATATGGCACTGTGGCTCCACGTGAAACTGGAAGCTGCTCTGTCCACAGACACCAGCTCAGAAAGCAGCAACCTCAATGGAGACGAATGCCAGCTGGGATGCAACGGTGGCACTGGTGTGTTACAGACCAGGTCAGTGCGCTCGTTCCCATGGCCAGCAGGAGGTTTCTGCCATGTTTACCTGCCAGCATCTGTCATGGACAAGCAGCAAAGCACGTACAAATAGACCTACTCAATTTCAAACTTCATTTGACCTGTGTAACTTGCAGTGCTACAGCTACGCTACAGACGGACACGGGCCTCCTGTGTTCCTGGTCTAACACCAACTGCTGTCTTCTGATTCACAGGATGAGGCCCAGACCAGCTCTAAAGAGTCAGGAGAGCAAATTTATTTTTATGCTATGTTGTAAACACAAAGGAATTCCTTTTTCTTAATGTATTTCTATGGTTTCATCCATGTAACCGAGAGCAAAATACAACAAGATAACGTCATTGAAGTGTTGCCCTGTGAAGAAAATGAACCTTGGAACACGTTAGATGAGCTGCAGAAAAACCTGACATTTCTTCTGATGAATCCTGCGTTTCAAAAGCCGAAGCATAAATGAGAGCTCACCTACGGCGCGGTGAGTCAGGAGATGTGTTCGTGCTACGCGCAAACAGGGTGATGGACAGACTGTACCACAGGCTCTTCTGTTCAAAACGGAAGGGGGATGCTGAGCCAAAATTTGAAGAAATATTCCTATTTTGAAATTACTCAGATGGAAGATGTTAGTAAAAGGAATGGATTTAGATAATTTATGTTTATGCTGTGGTTTTTGTTTTGACTGTGAATAATAATAACAACCCTTCACTGATAAAATGTCTGAAGCAGTACAGTTTGAGAAAAATCCCCAAGAAGAACAGGCCCTGTATCACCATTACTCACAGGGGATTTTATTCCTGTAAGGGACCAGCCCCTTTGTTCTGCTATCATTTTTATGACATAGTTTATGAAATGTCATACTCACGTAACATCTATTAAAAGAATACTGAAAGGCCAGATCCACACGTCAGTAAGTGCTGAAGTAGGACAACAGCACCACAGCTTCAGAGCTGCAGCTCGGGATTTCTGTTGCGAACCGCGACTTTCTCATTCTGCCACAAGGTTTTTCTTATATGGCCATGTATCTGCTTCACAAACAGTACTTTCTTATTTAGAGCACCTCTGCAATATTTGGCACGTATTACACCATTGTACTGGGGAGAAACCAGACAAAGCTGAATGCCCACAGTTTCCATTGTCTCCTGATGCTCTACCTGACGCTGAATTCTCAGAACGTTTGTTAAGCTCACAGTACAACTCCACTGACTTTGCTGCTGCTGAACACCCAGCTCTACTGCGTATCTGCCCCACGAGACTTAAATACATTTGGGAAATTCTGATCTAACTTGTCCAGCATCACACTGGTCAGGCCAAGGCTAAAGCACTGCCTCAGGAGGAATCTTCAGCATCTGTAATCCGGAGACCATTCTTTCTCCTCTCCTTTCCTCTCTCCTATCCATAACATGTTCTACAGCCTCTGCGACTACTCATACCAAGGCTGAATGTCTTGCATTACAGAAATTAGTCTAAATCTCAGTCTTCCCTCTTCACTAGATAGACAGCTGCGTTCTAAAAGAGCCAGGACGTAATTATGTAATTGAGGACAACATCTGCACAGGAGAACTGAATTAACATTGAAAATGCAATGTTACTTTTTGCTTTTACAAACTTCTGGCAGCTTGATTTTTTATAACCATAACATAACACTCTTTGAAGAGTCTTAAAGAGTAACTTAATATGTTAAAAAAAAAAAAAAAAAAAAATTCAACTCAAGAAACAATTCACACACAAGAAAAATCAATTCAGGAAAAACACCAAGCAGAGCCGTTAAACCCAGGGCACAGTCTTCTAAGTACAACACCGAGCTCCAGTAAGCTATTGTATTGCAGATCAGTCATCAGAGGAGAAAAAAATACACCTTCTTATAGGGCTCCTGAACTATTTACACCTAACAAAACTGGAAGTATTTGAGAAGTTCCCTGCTGGTTGCAAAGAATTCCTCTCTCTGCTGTCCCCAGTACCCACCACCCTTCAACCTCCACTACTCCCTCTTGCCATGCACCAGACCAGGCTCCTGCTCCTTCACGTTGCCCAGGTGGCTGGCCGGAGGAGAGGGGGTTTCTGAGAGTCCAGGAGAGATTCCCTGCTCCCAAGTGAGTTGTCCATGCCCCAGTCTCTTTGTGGAGAAGCAACTGAAGGGAAAATCCCTTTGGTCCCCTGGAGATGCTGCATCCTGACTAACCATACAGGGAGGGCACCTGACCGGAGCAGACAAGGCAGGGGAGCCCTGGTAGGACAGACTGTGCCCAGCATCTAACAGCCCCCACGGAACGTCAGACCAAGCCATGGTCAGAGAACAGAGAACAGCAGGAGCCAGGGCAGCTGCCGTGCTAACCCAGCCTCTCCGATTTCCAGCCGCTGCCCTGAAGAATTAAGAGAATCTCAGTAAAATAAGAGTGGGAGACTATTATATATATTTTTTTTTAACAGGGCTAAACCCGTGCATTTTCAGTAGCCTCATCCTGAAAGACAGCTATGTTATTTTAGTTGAAATTTCCAGCTGTGTGAAACACCTGGCATGGAAAACATCAGCTCAAAGATGACAGAGTAATAAAATGATAGAGCGTTTTCCCCACTGCTTATAACATAAAACATAAGGTGTTCTCAACTATAAGCACAGCTACCTGCTCCGCTCACAACGGCACGAAACGCCTGCACAACAGGAAAAGAAATTAGAAAACTAATTTTAAAAGCTGTCTTTGCAGCTTTGGTGACAGAGCACGAGGGCTTCCCAGGGCGCCTGAGGACACCCATCAGCAAGTCTTTTTTAGGGAGCTGAACTGGTTTGTGAGTTTGAATACAAACAACAGCTCATCAAACAACACATATTTAAACTAAACTCTTGGCACGTTACAACAACAACAACAAAAAAAGCTAAAGGATCACCACAGGAAGAATTATGGCCTAGAAACCTTCATCGCTTTCTGAAGTTATCTTAAAGTGAGTCTCGAGGGAAATTTTTACATTGTTTTTATAGCAAGAGTACACAGAAAATCTGTCTTCTCCAATTTTGGCATCTTTGCTGAAATGAGAAGCCAAATAATTTGTATGCTCACTGAGTGTACATATAGAATATATACAAATTATTCAGCATCCTTTAGGAGGAGAAAGCAGAAAGGACAAAACAGGAGGCTGGGAAGATGCCAGAAAGCTCCTACTCTATTTTCTAGACTTGCATTAATAATAGGTGGTTTACAAAAGAAGGGGTTTTAAGTAACATGATTTAATATACTTAAAAGATGAGAATTTAAATAAACTGTAATCTGACAAGAACATTTACATTTTAAAGTTTTTTTTCCCAAACAGTCAAAGTGCTGGTTGCCTGGGCCAGGCTTGCTATTTTCTGTACTCGTCAGCTTTTGGCAAAGTTCTTTTCACTGAAAATGGCCAAGGAGACTTCTCAAAAGCCTTGTATGCCCAACGCTGTAGCCATTTGCCTTCAACTTTATGTCTCTGATGGAAAAAAAAAAAAAAGAAAAAAGAAAAGAAAAAAAGATACTAACTCTCCTACAAAACTGGTTTCTAACTAAGAAGAGAAGAAACCCTGCTAGACACATCCCGTAACTACAAAAGAATTGTGAGGTCTTCCTGGAATCTCTCTTGCTTACAACCTTCATGTGGCTTGGTTTATTTTCACTTCTGCGGTCAGGACAACAGAATAACGCGTGTTGAGGTAGGAGAGAAGCTGAATCCAGCGGGGGAGGCGGGCAGGCATCGCACCCCAACACACTGCAGCATCTTCCTCTCGTGCAGAAAGAAGCTGCCGTGAAGGCTCTGGAAGAACCAGAAGCACCCCAGGCAGCTGGGAGAGATAAACTTAGGAAGATAAAAGCACACGGGGAGTTTAAGTTACCTCGGTATTTATTATAGCAAACTGGAGATACAGGTCAACCCCCTGTCCTGGAGGCCTCGGTGCCTCGAGGCAGAGAGAACGTTACAAATTGCTCCGACAGCACTAACTATGCAAGCAATCCACGGAGCCCGCCAAGGAACACATGTGTTTCAGGCATAAATCGTCCAATCTATTCCTTTCTGAATTAACATCTGTCATCATGACACCATTCAAAGTGACTGAAGACTGGATCGTATTAACAACCACACATCTTGGATAAATATTTACTCTTCGGATTTTTTTTTTTTTTCTTTTCCATTTTAAAATAATAATAAAAAAATGCAGATACCAAAATTCCTGGAGTTGTGAAGGGGGAGTCTCTTTTCAGCCACTGATAGAAAGCATGTGATTTTATTTACAAAATCAAATCGGTGTTTTTTCCCCTCCTCTGGGAGTCTTCACGCTGCACACGGGCGAGCTCGCAGCATCCTGTGGTGTTGCAATGCTTTCTGAAGGGCTTTTCTGGGGAATTTTGTTACGCTGGAGGTTGCTCACCTTAGAGACTCCACAGAGCCTTCTCCCTTGGAACGCACAAACTGCACTGGCTAAGTGTGCCCCAGGAAGAGACAATTTTACTGTGACTGTTGCAGACAACTGGATGAAGCAAATAAGTTACTTTCATGAAAAGCTGTCAAGGGTATTACTGACTTGCTACCCTGCTCCTTGTAGTCAACGAACGGGTCAGAGAGAGTGAGGACAGCGGTTCCCAGAGTCACGGAACGGGATGGTGAGAAGGCAACATGCGAGTGCAGCCCTGTCCTGGGTACTTGCAGGAAACAATTTTCCCGGACACTGGACTAACTCTGTACTTCAGATAAAGGTGTCAGCAATCAGCGCTCACCTCTGCAAAGGTGTCATTTCAGAGGTAAAAGCCTGGATTTCTAGGAAATTACATCTGTCCAGGCCAATGTTACCCGGCTTCGGCTCTCAGCCACCACATTCTACTATCAGCACTGCTCGAATGGCCAAGAGAGATCCTGACAACATCCTGCCCAGCAGGGAGTAGTGCTTCCTCCATCACCGACTTCTCCTTCCAGTCCTTTACTCTCATGTTGCTTGAGTAGAACTTTACCAAGATATCCATCCAGTCTTGACTTTAAGACTTCAAGAGCAAATTCATCAAGCCTGTAGGGCAGAGGTAGCAAAAATAATTATACTGATATAAATGTACTGCCTTTTCTGGTTGTTTGCCTAGCTTCAGATATACTTCTTCCTACTAAATTAAAGTCTTCTGAGAAAAAAATGTTCCCTCGAGGTAGACAGAGAGAGACTACAAGTAAATCTCCCCACAATCTCATGCATAAGCTAAATAAATTGAACTCAAATCTCTTAGATTAAGGGAGGCTTTGCAGACTTCAAATGATTCTTGTAGTTCTTTACTGAAGTGTTAACACAGAACATCTTTATTCTCCTAACACTTGCATGAATAGCTGATACCCTCTGGGCGACGTCTCAGTTTCGCTGTTGATGATGTTCTCTGACTTTTTCCATGTGCTGGATTCACAACGCGCTGCTCCAGTGTGGAGGAACATCTGCTGCACACGTGGGCAATGCAAGATCCTCAGCAGGCATAAGCTGCACTGCTGATAAAGCCAGGTATGTCTGGATGGAAGAGACAGCCACACGTCTTCACGTGAGGCCAGGTGGAGACGATCTCGTGCAAGCTCAGCCCGTTTCGGTCCATTTGGTCTGCCAGGTGCCCATTCACATACGTACGGGCCAGCGAACATGCAGCCACCAGGCAGCAGTGAGGGGAAGAAAGGGAGCGTAGAGCAGACTGGGTAGTTATGAGGTGGGGGAAATCTGAGAGCATTGTGGTGCAGGAGGGAGCAGGACATAAATCCACGGGGATTCAGGCAATTTCGTTAGCTCTGCTGTTTATGAAATCGTGTGTTTCATTAAGATCGGCATCAGGTTTGGAATGAGTTTCTTTTCATTTCCTCAGATATTCCAGGCCTACCTTTGATCAGTGCAGCTAACCAGTATCACCCGAGCTTACACACACTATGACCTTGAAACCTGCCTACCAGGATTTGCGTAATATTGATGCCCGAATATCGCCAGAGCCTGTCAGACGCTTTTTAGACAGCTGCACTGGCTCTTCAGTTGGCCCTCGCTGATGTCGGCTTTTCAGAATCATAGAATTGTTTAGGTTGGAAAAGACCTTTCAGATCATCAAGTCCAACTGTTAACCCAGCACTTTCAGGTCCACCACTGTGTCCTTCAGCACCACATCTACACGTCTGTTAAATACCTCCAGGGATGGTGATTCTACCACTGGGCAGCCTTTTCCAGTTCTGGGAAGCACTTTTTCCTAAAGTCCGAACTAAATTCCTTGTCCTGCTGGTCACACTATTTCTGATACAAGGCAGGATGCTGTTGCTATCTTGGCCACCTGGGCACAGGCCAGCTCATATTCAGCTGTCTGTCAGCCAACACCCCGAGATCCTTTTCTGCCAGGCAATTTGCAGCCACTCTTCTCCGGGCCTGCGGTTGTGACCCAAGCGCAGGATCTGGCACTTGGCCTTGTTGAACTTCACACAACTGGCCTCGGCCCATTAAGCGAGCCTGTCCAGACCCCTCTGTAGAGCCTTCCTAGAGATGCGGAAAACCTGCAACTCTTCATCTTTCCTGACTTTGGTTGAGTCATGGTTGAAGACCAAAAGAGTGATCAGATATCTAGGAAAGGACAGTAACTATCACTTGGACGGCAGCAGACTTCAGAAGAGATCAGATGACAATTTTAGGAAGAAATTGTCTCAGGATAAAGCAGGATGGTGAGGCAATACCAGAGAGGAAGTCCCAACAGGGCAATGATTCAGTCTCTTCAGGAGGTAAATTCCGCCTGGGTCTCTTCATTTAAGAATGATGTGAAGGAAAAGTTGCTAAAGGAGAATAAAATTCTAGAGGTCTCTAATCTTCTCATCACAGCTACTACTACTGAGCCGGAAACGAAGGTGATGCTGTCTCGGTAGATGTGGGATAAGGGTTCTTTAGGGACTCCTGAAGCCTAACATGAGTAAATGCTTCTCATCTTTTCATAGGTCGTATAGTGCAAGGAAGACTGGAGTTAGGTAATATCACATGAAGCAGTGGACCAAAAAAAAAAAGACAAAATCCACGCAAGACATGGGAATGACTGGAAGGGCAGGCACACCAACATTTTTTATTTGAATTTCAAGATGAAAGTGTCTAAAATTAGGGCAATCAATACAGATACTTCACAAACTATTGATATCTGGTGGTCGTTTGTTGGGTTTTTTTTTCTTTTTAAATCCAGAAAACAGTGCAATTACGGCTAGTTTTTATTTTCTACCTCTGCCCCAGAAGCTTAGGTGAATGTTTTATTGTCCAGTGTGCATTCATCTGCTAAGAGGACCTGCTATGAAGGCACACTGCAGCGGCAGCGGAGCAGCCCCTGCCACCAGCTGAGGCCTGACTCCATGCCTACAGCCACACGAAGTACGCCTGGGTGGAACAGCTCTCAGCTGTGTAGTGACCTGCCTAATCTTTTTACGCTGTTGCATACAGGTATGTATGAAGGGCAAGCTCCAGCCTGCACTTTCCATACCAAAAACCTTCCTTTAGGAATCAGGCCAGGAAGTCTCCCCCAAGGCCCTTATGTTGCAAACTGGGTCATTAGTCTAATGAGGTTCCTGGATGGTCCTCACCACAGGGCTACCTGAAAGCTTGTTAGAAGCTATGCTAAGGCCTTCTCTCTCTTCTGGTCAGCAGGGACAAGATTTTATATAGCATACCTACAGAGTTTTCAGACTTTCTTCTAATCACAACTGAAGAAAAACTGTCCCACTTTCTGTTACAGGGCACCAGTGTTCACACTTCTCCTTCCATCTTCTCAAAATGCCTCTGATCTCCAAGGCCAGTCACGGAGAAGTATTTATTTTTTCGTATGCAAGTCTTCCTTGGTTCCCTTGATTCCCACCAGTGCACTGCACTGGGGGAGCAGGTCCGGACCTCGGGAGCACAACCCCTCGGGGAGTACGTACTAGCCTTCTGCAAAGCCACAAAGACACCAAAACCTAAAAAAAAAAAAGTCTGCTGTCCCAAGAATCACCCCAGAAAGCCAAACTAACTCCCAGCTACCCTTCATCAAAGGAATACAGAGTATTCTCCCCAGAATACATCACACAGACTCTCCTACCTCTTCTCAGTCAGAGACTTGGAAGGAGCCAGAAGACTCTGCCTCACGCTTTCACTTTATTACGAGGCATTTCTCTGCTTCAACACTTAGTAACGGTTCAGTTGGCTTGACCAAGGCACTGAACCATCCTGATGATGTGATAAGGTGGTCTCTGCCATCAATTCCTCCTAAAATCCCCCCCATGCTGTGCAGGTGGAAACGGCCTTTTGCACCACATGCTAGGACCACCGGGCAATCACCACTCAAAGGGCTTTCCTGCCTCTTCCCTGGTGCAAGCCTCACCATGCCCTTTATGCACATTGGTTGCCTTACTCACCAGCCGTGCATAAAATTGTCCCATTTCTTGCACAAATTCGAGGTTTTGCCTAAGTAGCCGTTTAGAACTAACCCCTTTAGAAGTATAATATTTGTGCAAGAAATGGGACAACTTTTAAGCTGACTTACAAATTGAAAAGCTTCTCCTTGTTTATGACGGAGCAGCAATTTCAGCTTCTGTCCCCTGCCACCCGAGCCCTAGGAGAGCAGGAGGACACAAGGCAGTGCCTACCCAGGCATACCTCTACGTAGACGTGCCAGAGCTCTGTCTCAGCACAGGGTCAGCATCACAGATCTGTGATATGAATTAGGACAAGTGGTGGTGGGTTTACGGCTCCACCAAAACCAGATGAAGAGTCTTTCTCACAGCCCTTTAAAACTGAAAAGACCAACTGTACACCAAATATTTAAAAGCAACAAGCCCCTGGGAGGAGGAAAGGGAAAGAAAATATGTGCAATCCAGAAGCAGCCTCTCGTGTGAAAGTGTGAGTGGCGACTCCATCTGTCAAAGACAAGTGACAGCATTGGGAGAAGCAGGTTCTCCCTCCCTAGCCCAGACCCAGAGAAAACACCTGCTGAAGTGCTTGCCTGCTCAGGCTCAAGTTCCAAACAACTGGAAATGCATGCACGGGGATGAAGCTTTACTTGGAGTTGGACAGCAAGAACAGACGCACAGCCTCACTGTTATCCTAAAGGCAACAGGAGCAGCGTGGTGGCTCCTCAGTCTTTTTTCCAGGGATGCAAAACATTCCACAGACGAGGCTGTTTCAGAATCCAAGGAATCTGTAGTGTACTCCACGGCATGCACAGTCTGCCCCAGCAAACACATTGCACGACGAGGCCATTCACTAATGGAAGAAGAGAAGCTCTAAAGAAAACCTCATCAGCCAGTGAGGGCTTGGGCAGGAGTCTGCCTTGGCCCTAGCACAGTAACACAGGTTGATCAAGGCAAGAAGGTATCGTAACATATGTTTTAGCAGGACTAGAAGTAACCTGTAGACTTAAAGCAGAAATGTAGTTCCCAAATCAAAGGTCAAAAAAACCAAATCTCCACTGCTGCCACAACCACAAGATCTCCACAAGCAGCAGCCACGTGCTGTGGCAAAGGAGGAGGGGTTATGTCGTGGGCACTGCTGGAGTCTCAGCATCTGCTGGAGAACGACTGCTTTTCAGATGGCATCACTGCCGTGCGCCAGTTGTCAGAGGCACGTCCCTGCAAGGGACAGACGGTCCAACTTGGCCTCGCTCACAGGCTCCCATGACTTCCACTGCCGGAGAGCTTCGAGGTGCCGCAGGCAGCTACCGCGAGTGACTCCTCCTGGCAAAGGCTGCAGAGAGTCCTGCTGGAAGCGTCTGCGGGCTCATTACTACATGAGAAGGAAGCTTGTGAGCTGCCAATTGCTAGTGAAACCTTTGCCCTCACTTGGCTGCTTTACTGCCATGTGCCAGATGTTCGGGGAAGTGAGCCCTAGCAAGCAAGACAGCTCCAGCTCCTTCTGATTCATCAACGATGGGGAAAATCCCACCCTGGAATCAGCCTCAGCACCAGGCTGTGATGGCTGCTTTCAGTAACTGGCACTTGTAAATTCCTCTTTTTGTTTCAGGAACCATCTGCCCTCCACATAAGAGAGAAATCTTCAGCTTCTGACCATTATTGTACCAGAGAAGAGATGTACATGGCCACACCTCCCTCCCCCTAAGATTCCTCTGGTAGTTTGGGTGTTCAGGAAGAGCTTCTGTCACTGAGAGACCCGGGGTGATGCAGGATGGTGTAATAGTGGGAAGCAGGCAGCGTGGGTCACAATACACACTGGTAATGTCTCTTGGCAAAAAGAACAGCCCAGAGGAGAGAGTGTAAGTGTTCTGAGTGACTGTCCCTGAGTAATCCACCTCCAGGGATGCACTAGCAGCAGCCGTTTCGTCAGAGGAGGGGTGCCTGCCAGCGTCAGCAGGCTCTTGCAGTAATGACTGCAAGTCACCACTGCCAGACCAGTTACTGCAGATGCAAAAACAACTCGCATCTGTGACCCTTCGGCAATAATCAAGGGTTCATGCGACTCCGGGCCATTTCCTTTCCACTTGTGCACTGACACACTAGGTCAGCGTGGTGCAATGCTCCCCTGTGCTAACCACGTCACCTCTCTCCAGCTCACATTCATTTTCCTCCATTTACTTACAACAAGTGCAATTATTTTCTCCCTCAGTTTACTCTAACGCTTGTCAAATGACTGAAATCAGCTGACCAGGGCTTTGTTGCTCAGATTCACCCACGTTTCCCCTTCTTACAGACAGGTCTATACTCTCCAGCAGTACGGTACTGCCCTAAATTGCTACAAGACTTGAAATTCTGAGTGTCAGCTCACTCAGGACTCTTTGGTTTGCTGCTGATGTTGAGTATTTAGCCAAACCTGTCCTTTTACCTGATCAACCTTTTCTCTCAAGTTTTTATTTGCTACCAGATATTTCTATTCTAGGTGAATCAAAAAGAAGCTTTTACTTTTGTGCTGGTCCATATTCCACTGTTCCTCTTTCTGCATACAGTGCCTCCCAGGCCACCAAGGCATCACACAGACCTCCAGAAGGCTGTCACCCCAGCCTGTGTGTAACACACCAAATCCTCAGCCTCACCATTCTGCTGCTGCTTCTGTATCACACTGAGTTTTTTTCCTTATAACATCTGAAAATCCTCTTCTCTGCAAAGCACTTATCCCTTCCTCAGTATGCAAGTGCTGCCAAAAGACTAACATAACACAGAGCAAATCCTTCTCAGCTGCAGGGAGAATAAGCTGATCTGATCACTGACCCCAGCAATAAATAGCCATTCGCCTTGCTTTTACTCTTTCTTAGATGAACTCCCTTTGATTTCATGAGAAGACAAAGCGAGGATCCCAGTAACTGGCCCAGAATGTCTGGTCAAGCAGGTCCAAGCAGCTCCAGGTCCAGTGTCTGAAGGAATTCAGAAAGTCTCATGCCCCACCTGTGGCTGTACCACGGACACATGCAGTTGCCATCAACATTCAGGGGCAAAGGAAACATCAGAGGGCAGAGACTGGCCCATTTTTTGGATGAAAGTGTCCACTTCCACAGCAGTCATGTTCTTTAGCAGGATGCTTCCATTTGCCGCATCTCTGTCCAGAGGGCAGGCTCCCGAGTGGAACCACCGGTTTGCAGCAGGGATAAAGTCTTGCAGAAGGGCAGTGACACACTCCTAGGTCATGCACATGCCTCTAGATGAATCCAGAAAAGGAAGAACCTCCCTTTTCCCTAGCTAATCAGCTAAGGAATAAACTCTTCACAGAGAGCAGTGGGCAGGCATATGTCATTCTGAACTTACCACACACTGACACAATTACTAACACTCGCTACCAGAACAAACAGACGCCTACGTCTCACTCCCGTAGCGCTCTTAGTTCTCCGTCGGGTCATTTCTTTTAGCTAAGAGACGGCACTTTTTGCAATGGTTTCCACTAGAAAAGGCAGCTGTACTAGTCACCTGCTTGCAGCTAAGGCCAGTGACAGCGAGATCTCAGCCTCAAATAGAGAGAGATCAGACTGGAGAGCACAGATGTTTTCCAGTCACCTGGACTGCATCCTAAAATATTCAATGAACTGTCTCAGCAGCCTCAAAAACCAGCAGCGACTCCCTTTGGGAACTTGTGTAGAACAGGTAGGGTGTCAGAGGACTGAAAAATGGACAAAAGTAGTGGCTAGCCTTAAGAAGGAAAACAAAAAGAAGGGAAGAGAGTTGCCTTAGGATTTCGATTTTCCAAATAGCAAGATGAATTATTTGTAAGCAGCTGAAAAAAAAAATAAAAGACTGAGTAGCAACCCAGGTGGATTTGTCAGGAGTGAATCATTATTGAAAAAAAACCTTCAACCCATACCAAAAACAACAACAAAAAAACCCCCTATTTCTTAATGCAGGAAAAAAAGTATCATAGGGCAGAAGAGAAACATGAACTGGAATTCAGTAAGGCTTCTGACATATCACTTTCACAAACACGCCAAAAAAATGTTATTAATGATATTACTGTGATACAAGTTCGGAAGAGGCCAGAAAAACTATCCAGGAGCAGTTCTCAGGGGGCTCACTGTAGAAATGGAAGGATGTTATTACTTTGGGGTCTGCCTAGGAACCAACTTTGTTTAGTGTTTTCATTACCAACCTGATGATGAAGTAAAAAGTATGTTTATTAAAATGCAGAGGCCGTGACTCTGGAAAGAACGGCAGGTAGGCTGGAAAGCTCTTCCAAAGGAATCTGGCAAATTGGAGAAGTGTTCTGGAAGAAAGAATTAGTAGGGACAAGTGTATGGTGCTGCTCTTTGGCAGGAAGGGCCAACGGCACAAGCACAGGCTGTGGAGCTGGGGAAGCAGCTGCTCTTCAGCTCTTCCTGAGACCTGGCGTCTCAAGGAACTGGACACTGAGCTTCCACGGTGCCTCTGTGGAAAAGGCAGTCAGAGCAGAGGATGTATACAGAATGAGAACTGCAAGACTAGTGAAGTAGCTGTTTGCTCCTCTCTGTTCGCTGTACTGTGTGTGCTTTTGGGCGCTGCTCTTTAAGAAAAAGCACCGAAGTAACAGGCAATGCGAGAAGCTCAAGTTCTTTCTGCCAAGCTGGGTACCGAAGCACTTGGTTAAGACTACTGCAATGTCTCTCCCCAGTCTTCTAGCAAGTTTTAACAAATTATTAAGTGCATCTTTCCAAGAGCAGGGTACACCTCATTAGAATCTGGTGATGACCGCACAACTGCAGGCATCGGGTGGAAATTCAGGTTTTTTTGAAGTAAACCAATCCATGCTTTGGACTTCAAGCTAAGGACTAGGAGACCTGACAGCTGTGTTCAGGTTGCAGGGCACTGACACTGCCAGGGCTTTCCCTTGCCCGGAATGAAGAACAAGAGCGTGACATAAACCAAGGAAAATTACTTTTGACTTAATTATTCATGTTATGAAAGCCCACTTGTACTTGCCCAGAGGCTGACAGGTAACTTCATCTCTCTGGTACCAGGAAAATAATTGCAAGTTGGTGCCAGTGTGAGACAAGAGCAAAGTATGAGCCCTTAAGGCTATCCATGTAACATCCGTATACAATTACATTCCCATATCGTTTCATTCTATATATAGTGAGCTGCCAACCTCCTCTCTCTGTCTCTAAACACACGATATAACACCCTATCCTCTGAATATTAATCTGTTGGTTATCTGTTGAAAAATCATTAAAGAACATTTGAAAGCAGACACATAAGGTTTGTAAAACAAGAACCATACCCAAATAGAGGGCATTTATTCCGGATTTCATGACAATAGATAAAGACAAGCCAACCACTGAATGCGAAGTCATCGATTACAACCTGATTCCATTTAGGATGAGTGAATTACTGAGAACATCCCTAACTGGTAACAGGTCCATGGTACTTCAGAAGCGCACTAACGCAACCAATTGAGACAAAACATTTACTTCAGCCAAACATAAACCATGAATTTGAGCAGTGCAGAGACCGGGCAACATACAATGGCTTGTGCTGTTCAGTCGGTCACAGCAAGACTGTGGACTGCAGCCTTTTTGACAAGTTGTGCTGCTGCTGACTCCTCCCCTCCCGTGCCATCACATCCCTAAGCTCCCATTTCTTCCCCCTGCCATTCCTCTTTTCCTCCTGCAGCTCTTAAATCCTACAAGTCCATAAAATCAATGCAAAAGGTGATCCTTGTATACGCTCTTTAAAATAAATAAAACCTAAATTCATTGTTCGTAGGACACACTGATGTAATCCTAACAGAAAGCCTCATCAGTGATGCATGGTCAGGTCACAGAGAGATGCCTTTGTAAAACATATTTAATTGAAGTCCATGAAGGTAATAAAAACCTTCTCTCAAATGCAGCAGGACACACAGAGGAACTCTCCTCAGACCAAAACGTGGCAAATATGACTGTGATATCATCTCTGTCCATGGTTTCTAATTAGCTGACCTTCACAATGTCAGCTGACAGCGTTCTTACCACTTTCTCCTTGTAAACAATGTATTTCAGCCACTTGAAATCCTGCCATTTGAATCCCGCCAGAACAAACAGGGAATCCTTCTCATACTGCTCCATTTTCTGGATTGCACCTTCAGGATATGTGATCCGGAGAGTTGTCTTGCCACCCACATCTTTTTCAAAGCCCTTCACTGGAGCCGAGTTCAGCCTGCAGGGCAACCAGAGAAAACCCTGTCATGGATTCCCACTTACACTGGTGCGTGGTGATGACACAGCAATCACTGCCGGGCAAGAGCTCCCTGCACGCAGCTGTTAGAGCAGCAAACCTTAACTCTTGCAGTTCTTCAGCACAAACATTTATGAAGCTTTACACCAAGTGACAACAGTTTAATTAGAAGCTATTTAAGTGGTTTCGTTGAATACAATGCAAACTATTTCTGCGTATCCAGTCTCGTGATTTAAATTGGGTTGGAAGCTTTGGAAAAGGAAAGTGAAAACTATTGTCCTTGCAAATTTAGAGTTACAAGCTAAGCATTAATAGCTTAACATCCCATCGCTCCTGGAATATTTTGCTTGGATTCTGCAAGACTGCGCTGAACCGCAGGATGCAGCTCCACGGCAGCTCAACAAACTGAAACTAGTCTCATGCTCCAAGCCCAGACCAGAGTTTACTCTGCTCATCTTATCTGCAGTGAAATCATTTAGGGAACTGAGCCAGCTAAGAGCTTTTAAAAAACCCCAAAGGAATAATCACCACCTGGTTTAACCCCCCAGCCTGGCCCAGCCGAAGGTGAGCTGCCCTGCAATGCCAGCGCAAAGGAAGAGGCTGGGCTGTGCAGCTGGACTACGGCTCAGGCAGCACTGCGGTCTCACTGACTCAAGGAGTTGCTGTGGAAGTGGACCCCACTCTGAAAACACCCAAGCACACAGGCAGCTTCGCTCTCTGAGGGAATGCTATGTGTTCAGCTCTGCTTTTGTTAAAACACCCCTCAGGGATGAAGTCTTTTCCCTTTGAAAAACAAACTTCTGTGGCGTTAACAGCACATGATGACTTTCATGACATTAAAGATATTCAGAGATTCTATTCAAAATGAGAAAGCCAAAGCTGAGAAAATGTCAACTAACTTGGAATACAAATCTTGCTGACATCAAACAGCAGCCCCTGATGGAACAGCATTGCTTGCTTGAATTATTGCAGCCTTCTTGACACGGGGTAGTTCAATATACTGGAAAGTGCTTATGGAGTGCAAATTTTGCTGTGTAGGAATGTTAATGAGGATCTGGATTTGTCTTTTTCAGCCCGGGTAAGCATTTTAGGTGGGAAACCTTTTAGAAGAAGAAAATCCCTGTATACCATCTGAAATTCTATTCGGAATTAAGGAGAATAAATTCTGATGTATTTTTAGTGCAAATACTTTATCATTAGAAATAAAACCTTAAAACAACTTAAGAACAGGTACTACAATTTGTACAGGAGATGAAGCCTTTCCTTATGGTTTATAAACCTTGCTTTGTACCCTGACTTTGAGGTATCTAGCCCTGACTGCCTGCAGAAGCAGTGCTTCCAGCCAGCCCAATCCCTTGCTTTTTCCTCTGTTGCTGACGGCGCATTCACACATCTCTCTCTTGTGCTATGGGCATTATTTAAACCGCAAGGCGTTGTGTCTCTCTGGGGTAGGCGACTGTACATAGAGCACGTGGCTCTAAAGTAACAGAGAGAAATGCAGTGAAGTATTATGGAAAGAGGGCTAGTTAGACATATTTTCACCTGTCTTCTTGAAGTTGAGGGGAAGGTTAGTGTCTGTAGTTATATATATAGTTATATCTACATGCTAACGTATAGCTCTCTCAGCTGCTGGATTCGTTGTTTTGCTTCTTACCTTGTTAAATCTCTCCCAACTCGGGACCCCTACTTTGCACCTAGACAGGAAACAAAACAAACCGTTTCCCCAAGTCAAATGAACTGGGGTCTCCAGCAAAGGGCCGGAGTGTGAGCTGCTGACAGAGTCATGGTGAAGGAGCCCTGCTAACGAGGCAGCGCTGTCAGCCCCGCAGTCAGTGCCCCAGGGGCAGTGCAGGCGATGAAGCAGGAACAGTTCTGGCAGCCAGAACCTGTGTTCACCAAGGTGCATACCACACAGCTTGAACCCTTTCTCAGGCGGGACGTGCTGCTGGTTATCAACACAGCTACACCTTAGAAAACCTCAGTTAGGCTGCCAGGCCTCCCTGCACTGCCCACGGACAGGCAGTTTTCTCCATAGGAAGTTTCAGGGTGTTTTTCTGTCTTGTGTCTGCTGACGATATAGGGAGCTTAGAGACACTAACTCCTAACGTGGACACCATGAAGACCCTCTCAAATCTCACTAAAGTACCATCATCAGGTGAATCCCTACCTCATTTCAACCAGGAATTTCTGATACGTATTTGGGTTTTTTTTCCCCTGCCTGCATTCTATTCTAAGGAGGCCTTTTAGAGAGCTGATGACTGACTGCTAGAAGATGCTCCTGCCAGGTAAACAGTGTGACAGCGGCAAATAATGTCTGCACTGAAATGGTAATATCCAGTTAAAGAAAAACACTAACTCACTTCAAGCTCTTTTAGACTGTAAAGCTGATAAGACTCCCTTCTTCACGAGATCAACGTTTCTTGCTGCACCAGTGATCATCAGATGGTAACACGAGGCATCAGAACACTCCACATACTGCTGATGGCTCCTTTGTCCACAAATGTACATTTATCCCCTTAATATTCACCTCCCAAGTCTAAAATCTGACCCTTCAAATGAGTTTTGCATTCCATGAAAAAGGATGCTATAACATCAGGGAATTCCCCAGCTTCCACGGCAGTAAAGGAAGCAGTTGGATACATTTAAGAAGTCTGCTCTCAGCTCCTCAGTCCCACATCCAAGCACCTGGCTTCATTTAACCTTTACAGTTGACTTTTCTCTCCTTTATCCAACCCACAAACAGCACAGGTGCTCAGCTGCCCTCTTATCCTCTCAGCTTGCAAACTGACTTAGATTTACTGATGTGGAGAGAAAAGGTTGAACTTTTTATTTGGAAATTAAATAGTGGACTTACTGATGTAAATCTTGGTGGGTGGCTTAGCCCAGATGGATTGAAACTGTTCTCTTGCTACTTTTTGAACAGTCTGAACCCAAGAAAAGGCTACAACTGAATTTTAATTCAGCTCGAATAACTGCAAGTCACCAGACTCTGAGGAGTAAGAGCCATTTGCTAACAACTGATAGTGGGACAAACTGGGAGAAGAGCTGTAAAAGCTTCATCCCGTTCTGATCCCCACGTCCAGAGCACTGCCAGGGAAGCAGGGAACCTGCTCGAGGGAACAAAGGGCCGAAAGGGATCTTCTCGGCCTTTCTGCCCAGAGTTGGAGGGTATTTATTACGCTGTGTATTTTCTGTTCTTTCATCATGTGCCCATTACTAGCACACGGAAGAAAAAGGAGACCATGCTAAATGATACCTCTACCGTGCCCTCAGTTCTTTTACTAATCCCCTCCTCTCTTCCACCTTGGCTAAGTATTTGCTATTTGCCACCAAGTCTCCTGAATGACTGAAGTTCAGAGAGATGGTATCGGCTACTTTCCCTTCAATAAGAAATCAGTGAACTTGCTCAGGAAAAAAAACCAACCCAACTTAGGCTACACTAAACCACTTTTTATCAACTTACACTGAGGTTCATCCCACTTTTGCTGTTTACCATCGTAATATTTTGTCACTCATGATTCAGAACTTGCCACAAAGCTCTGCATTTTTTTCAGGTCGGACTAATGGCTCTGTAGCTCCCTAGGGCAAATCCCCCCTCCCTCCTACACACACTCTCTCTCTCACTCTCCATTAGTATAGGTATTATGTCTGTTAATCTCCAGTCACCCAGAACACCTCTCTGACTTGACAGATTTATTAGTAAGAGCTGTGACTAGACCTGGGATTTCACATATCAGCACACTTTCCAAGCATTCTGACCCAGGGGCGAGCTAGGTCCTCAGCAAAAGCAAGAAGTCCTAACTTTGACTGTGGTCCTTTCCACTGCTACGGCACTGCTCCTGCTCTTTATTCAACATCATCATCCATGGTGAAACAGAGGCAAAGTATTCGCAGCTTCTAGGTGCACCAACACGTGTTTAATCATTACTAGGTCCTCACTCATAAGAGACCTGCTGCTCCCTAAGACGCTACACTGCACCATTCTTAGTTTTCCCAATCCTGACTGTGAAGTGTAGTCCCAGGGAATGCTAACCATGTATGAGCTAAGGGATACATCTGAGAGCAGATCTAACAGTATGCTTTACTGCTTCACCACCTAAGGGCATCAAAAAAGCAGCAGCTATTACAAAGAAGCTATAAAGAGAAGGCTCAAGTGGGGCTGCAGGAGAGACCGCCTTCCCAAACAGCTGTGGAAAATGGCAGTGCCTTTACCCTCTGATGTGATCACCATTTATAACAAACATTTATGTGCTCTTGGGTTTTTTTTTCCCCTCCATATTACTTAATGCTTCCAAACAAATGGATATTGTCAGCGTGTAGGTTTAACATTTGCCTGTATGGCTTGTGAACTGGCACAGAAACGGAATATATGACAAGAAACCTGTGATGCCGAAGACTTACCTGACAACAACATCATAGTCATCGATTTTTAAACCCAATGACTTATTTGCAAGTACTCCACCATTTCCCACAATAATACATCGCCGGCAGCTCAGACTGTGGAAGAAACAGAAGAAAGAGGTGCTTTTTGTAATATCATTTCAAACACACCGAGCTGCATGTATTTAGTTTGCACCTATCTGAGAACTATGGGAAACCTTCTGGAATTTAAGAATGAAGGGGAGGACAGAGATACACTTGATCCCTAGCTCACCCCATCATGCCCAGGCATTACATGTGATAAACTGCTTTCAACACCTCACACCACGTGGGACCTAATGAGACGAGCTGTCAGGACAAGCAGCTCCTCTCCCCCCACACCCCCGGTATGATGGGGTTGAATCAAATCCATCTGTTTACTTAAACCTTCTCATTATTCATTTAGCACTGAAATAACAATAAACCAAAGGCTTAGTGAGGAAGTCCCTTCTTCAAGCAATTTTCTGAGTGCAGGCAGCTATTGCCAGGTTATCTGGGGTGCGCAAAATTGCTGCAGTTATTGTGAGACTGCAAGAGGCAGAAAAACACTAAATGGATAGAGAAAGGTCACAGGACCCCCCGCACTTGGGTACATAGGAAGCGTATATGGAGACACAATTGGTGAGGAAGGGGAAGGAAAAGAACCTTAATTAACAAAGAAATGGTGAAGGAAGGGAACTGCCAGTTTCTCGTGGAACTGCGAGTCACGAGAACTCTCTGCAGCAGATGTTAAAAAGTTATTTCATTTTGAAGAAAGAGAGAGGACTTCTTTCCAGCCATCTAATCCCAAATGCAGCTGGCTCTTCTGGCAAGGGGCCTCCACCTCTGGTAGTTCACTGAAGGGATACGTGTCTGCAAAGCCTTTTTTCGGAAAGGGTCCAAGGCAATCAGTTGTTTGGAGCAGATCTCCGGGCTAGGCAGCCTTCCTAATCGCAGGCATGGTCAAATGGTCTCGTCTAAGCTGTCCTCACTGTGATCAGTCTAAAGAGCCAGCGCGAGGAAAGCTCTGATTAAGTGGAGCCTGTCTTTGCAGAGCAGGGCTAGAGCACACTTCAAGACTCAGCTAAGCCACCGAGGGTTACCCTGCTGACAGAGCCATTAGCTGGAGACATGCACAGAATTAACGGCACCAAGAAATGCTCAGAAGCAGCTTCCCCAGCCCAGATAAGAGTTTCACTGCAGATCCCAGCCTTTCCAAAATTGAAAACCTCCTCAAAAAGATGGATGGATTAGCCCAGCGCTCGTGTCCCTAAGGGCTGAAGAAGTTTGCTATAATGAAATCACAATAGAGAAATAACTTTATAGAAAATGGCACAGAAAAAAAAAAAACCAAACAAACAACAAACCCCAGAGAGTTCTGGCAACAAGGAGAAATCAGAAGCAAGATCTGGGTCAGGAAGTATATTGTGTCAAGAAGGGAAGGGAAAAAGTCAGCCCCAAGTACACTGAACCAAGTGACAAAGATGGTAATGGGAAAAGGTGCTGCAGGAGGGGAAAAAACCAAATCATAGCTCAGTTCTGGCCAAGTGAAATTTCAGCTGAAAATATGCTCCTTTGATGATGACGATAGGAAAGTTCGACCTCCTAAAACAACAGGCTGCTGTAATTTCTCTACCCAGTTGTCTCTGAGCCTTGACTTTTCTTAATTTTATGTTTTGAAGACTACCATGCTGAAGTCCAAAGGCTGCAAGCTATAGAGCCTCCCCTCTATCCCTCTCCCACTTACCGTTAGGATGCTAGCTCCTACCAGTTCTGAACACAGATGTGCTTGTTTCAGCCTCAAACCATTTAATTGCATTCTTCCCTTTTCTGTTAAATCAAAGCACCATCTACTGTCAGCAGTCCCTTCCACATCTGTACGTGATCCACGTCCTGATAAACCACTGTCTGTAGGCATTGCTTCTAGGTGGATAATCAGTCATGGCTCAGACTGGTGAGCATGAGACTCTACACGTGAGAGAAAAGAACCAGTTCCACCAGCCACACTGTTCCAGCAGCCTCTCTTCATGGCCCTGTTCCCACACAGTACTTGCAGACTCAAAAAGTCTGCACCACACAAACCTGAGCGAGCTCATCACATCTCTTACAGTATGGCAGCTCCAGCTCTCCTAGAGTTTGAGTCCCATTTGTAGTATCTCTTTGTACTGCTTTCAACTTCTTCACAAATCCCTGAAGCGCTGACTATGGAAGACCAGCATGCAAAGCTAACGTTGCTCAAAGCAGGGTCCCTTCTATACAGAGATTTTACCTACACCGTTCCAACGCTCTTTTTATAGGTGTTGGTTTGCAGGACACAATCCTCACCGTCTAAGCACGATCTGTGTTGTTACCTCTGAGATGCATCACTTTTGATTTGGCTCCAGTTGAGTCCGACTGTTCTGAGAAGGGACTATGTTCTCTGAAGAGGTCTAGACTGACCTGTCCCTCCTACTCCTTACTTCTCCAGTCTTTGGCTCTGGCAAATTTTCCCAGTGCAATTTTACATTTCCTCCAGATTGGTTTTAAGCACCGTGAGCACCTGCTACCAGGATTACACTGGAAGTGTCACTAAAGGATTAATTCTCAACTTTTTAAAGCTGTGTGACACATCCCATCCCTAATAAGGATACGTCTGCAATGGTGGTGTGTAGAATCAGGATATAATGGACTGAGACAACTAACTAAAGCCTATCTTTAAAAGGTTACCTTTATCAATCAAGCTTCTAGTTCATCTAAAAAAAGTTATCCTCTACACGACAAGATTTCATTTCCACAAAACCCAAGATAAGTCAGATCAGTTACGCTGCCATTCTAGCTCTGTCCCAGCTCGAGCATTCCAGGAAGGACGGTGAGGTGCTGGAGAGGGTACAGAGGCGGCTACCAAGCTAGTAAAGGGTCTGGAGCATGGCTCTCGTGAGGAAAGGCTGAAGGATCTGGGGCTGTTTAGCCTTGAGAAGAGAAGGCTGAGGGGAGACCTTACTGCTCTGTACAGCTCCCCGAAGGGAAGCTGCAGAGAGGCAGGAGTTGGTCTGTTCTCCCTGGTGACAAGCAATAGAACAAGAGGCAATGGCCTGAAGCTGAAGCAGGGGAGGTTCAGGCTGGATACCAGGGAGAATTTCATTACTGAAAGGGTTGTCAGGCCTTGGAACAGCCTGCTCAGGGAGGTGGTGGAGTCACTGTCTCTGGAGGTGTTTAAGAGCTGGGCAGATGTTGTGCTTAGGGACACGGTTTAGTGGTTTTGATGGGGCTGGGAAAAAGGTTGGGCTTGATGATCTTGAAGGTCTCTTCCAGCCAAAACTATTCTATGATTCTCTGATTTTTCCTGCAAAACTGAGCTAAGCAACTTAGAGCCACCTCTTTGGCATCTCCCATATTTCTTGAGGAATGACACAACATTTCTGTTCCATCCGACATTCCAAGAAGGGTTAAAAAGCAAACAGCAATTAAAGAAGCATTCTTTATTTAACTCCTTAACTACTTTTCAGTGTTCACTATATAAAAAGACATATAATTGTCATTTAAAAATCCTCACAGTTACTAATAAAAATACACAAAGTATTTCACTGCTGCTGTAAAACGGGACAACATCATTCTATCTTTACCCCCCAAAAACGGAACAAATACTTAACTGAACGGTTCTGCCTTTTACTCATCGTAACTGCCAGGTTAATGACCTCTGCCCAGCTTTATGTCTGAACCACTCTCCTACACTCGTGGTCTTGACATTTTTAAATGTGTTCTCCTTTTTCCTTAAGTCCGCAGAAAAGATTTTTCATTAGTAGCTTCTTGATGCTAAGGTCTAGTATTTGATCTTCTAGCAGCTTTTTCTTAAACTTCTTTCAAAAGTACTCTGCCCTCTCTCTTAGCAAAGCTGGAGGTTTCTGTTGCACACTCAAAGGCAAGTACTTGGGTGCAAGCTGCTCTCTTCATGTGCATATGATGAAGATATGGTGAGTCTTGGACTTTCCCTGGGTTCTGCACATCGGGCGTCTACATCAGGTCTGGGCAGTCAGGACTGTTTGGATCAAGACGAGCAGAAAGGGGAGCTGGGTTGGTCTCGCCAGCTTTGGCAGTCACACTGTGGGACAGTGAGAATATTGCAGGGCCACCCCGATGGCACCGTGAAAGGGAAACATTCGGCAGGGAGGTCAGGCGCCTGACCTCACGTCCTGACCAAAAGCTTGAACATTTAGCACCAGCAGAGCTGGGCTCCTTCACAGCCAGCACTGGCTGATGGTGCCTGAGCATGGGAAACCTGCAAAGTCACTGCTGGCTCCAGGCAAGTTTCTGGCTGAAGAAACACACTGTGCAAGCAGCATCAGTTACAGCTCAATTGTTTCTCCACAAAGAAGTGTGCAAACACCTTTTTGTTTCTTTACATAGTACAAAGCTGTGTTTCTTTTCCAGAAGAGCTCAAGGACTGAACACATTGGACACAACCCAGGTTTCAGTTTGCTACCAGGGTGGTATGAAGGGAGGGTCATGGACTTTCCACAACAGACAGATCTGCCCTAAAGCTCCAAGCTGGAACTGCAGCCAGATGTACAGCCTCTTGACACAGATGCTCAGAGGTTGAGTTCATCTACACCAAAACTGGGATTCACACGGATTTTCTTGAACAATACAGCACTGTAAACACATGTACGCGTTGCTAGCAATCGCTGCTTCCTCTTCCTCTCTTATCAAAGTGCTTTAGGGATTTGTCAGAGGAGTAAAACCACAAAGCCTTCCTTTACACAACTTTGGAACTAAAGGCTTTGAGGAAAGATATAACAGAATAATTAAAACTACATCTTTAGGGTAAGTGAAGCTTAGGGAGGCTTGGCATATCTTGGTTTGATCTGGCTGCTGCTTCTTAAACCTGAGCCAGAGGGACACACACATCTGCTCTATCAAATTCCTTCCTCCCTTGTTAGTATATATTACTGCAATTAGTAAAGACTGCCTTAAGTTATAAGCTCAAACCCTTCAGTTTTCCTTCATTACCACCTAGAGGCAATATAAAAAGGTCAGTCAGGTTTTTATATTTATGTCTTTCCGTAGGAAATTTACAGGTCATCACTGCAGAGATTTAACCCCTGAAGTCAGCAGAAGAGATACGGAACTAGAAACCAAGGCCTGATTGATGTGCAGAATGAGGAGCAGGCCACTGGAGGAGCCACTAAAGCAAGCAGTGAAAATGCCAGTGATATAAATGGGCCTGGAAAAGCCAACAGAGGACACGAGAACTGTGAAGCATCAAAGATGAGGCCCACCAACATCTTCATTAGGGAGAAAGACATGTCAGCTCTGAAGGAAGAGGACAGTTTCTAGGGAAAGTCCCCTGGATCTCCAATCTTTTCCAGAAAAGCTCAGAGCAGAGTTGCAACTACCTTCAGAAACACCGACCTCCTGCCCTGGAGCAGAAGGCAGTCACTGTCAGCAGCTCAACACAAAGGTGTCATAACAAGGAATCATGAAAAAGGCCTAAGAAAGCACAACACCACTTACGCTGTGACACAGGCACTGTATGGCATTTGTTCACGTGCCCTCCAGCTTCTGCTAGCTATTAACACAGCTCTGCTCACAAAGGAGGGATTGGTCGGAGTGAGTTGGCAATACTGCTTTGGGATGATGAAAAAGCGTGTGCAGACCCAGAAGGATCGAGTTCACCTCGTTTCAGCATCATGCTGGTACACTGTGTCAGGAAAGGTGCGTCAGGACGCCCTTTTGGCACAGGGACAATCAAACAAGTTCGGGACTTATAGGAGGAAAGTGAAGGCAACATCTCAAGGGACTGCTTTGTGAAGGAGGATAGAAATGGAGAACCCTGGGCGGGGACAAGACCAAAGGCTTGGCGTAGATCCCCCCTACAACTCCAATCCCCTCTTTCCTTCCTGTGCTCTCACACACTGCTCTGACCTCACCTCTCCTGCCTCTCCCGCCCTGCCCCTGGGAAAGCTGCATTCAGCGTATGGTTACATGAACACTTGCTTCAATAGGCTCAGCAGTGCTCACCTTCCCCACCCATCCCCAGTCCTCTCTGCCCCTCGTGCCAATGCAACTCTTCAGTGGGAGGGGAGCTCTGTAAAAGAGGTCACTGGAATGACCCGGGTTAAGAGAAAAATGTTTCAACTGGAATTGTTTCAGTGACCCACTTTAAAGTCCCTCTTCAAACAATAGCAGCAGCACAGGAGAAGGTAGGGAGCTACAGCCTGACAGCAGCAGCAAATACAGCTTTTTAGACCGGCTTTTCCGACAGAGAAAATGTTGGTGTAACTCCATCCTGAAGAGAAGGTGAACCTGGAGCTTTGTGCCTACTGCTAGACTCAGCCCACTAGACTTCCGAGAGACTACAAGTGGAGGGGTTCACAAGACCTCCTAAGTCTGAGCCCAGGTACCTCAGAGCCTTTTGCTATCTCTTACCTAACTCTTTCACAATAAGGTATTTTTTCAGCCCTCAATTACAGGACGCTTTGGGTTGGAAGGGACCTTTAAAGGTCCCTTAAGTCAGGCCCTCTCCAGTTGCTCCAAGGTGGCGAGCGAAGGGGAGAGGTCTGGGCTTCCTCCTTGACCGGTGAGCAGTAAGGGAGTGAGCCAAACCTCAAGGCCCTGCTCCCAGCACACTGGAGCTGTCACAGAGCGGAACTGTTGAGCTCTACTTTGAACCTGAGAAATGATGAAAAAGTAGCTAATCTTCCCTCGTCAGTCTGGTCCATCAACTCTTCTGGAATCCAAAATGGCAGATACCCATTACTGCCAGCACTGTAATTTATTGACAATCATGACTAAAGAACATTTCTGGAAGCATACCCAAGTCTCCATCTACACCCTACTCACCCAGCAGGTTTCCAAGAGCAGCACTGCAGTAGCCCCAGCACCTCCTACAGCACCCAGGTTCCCTTTTGTAATAACCACTCTGTTGCAACTCCACTCACCGACTGCTTCAGGCTCTCACTTTGCTACCCCAAGCTTTCTTGTCCCTTTCTTCCACATCAGCTTCAATTTTAATCTTTTGTAAGACCTGCTCCTTTGGAAGGGCTCGGGGAGGTACCTAACTGTGAGGCACACGTACCAACAGCCACTGCTTTCTATTTAGCACAAAAACTCCCAAGAAAACAGCACTTCCCCGAGATATCTGTGTGTTTTTCAGCATAGACACCATCAAACCTTGTTACTGCAATACGACAGAACTATGTTTCTAGCCTCCTTCACACTTGATATCTCGGGGACTTTCCATATGTTTCACGAAGGCTTGAGTGTTAGTTCTTTCCTATCTCTGCACCAAATCCATTACAAAGTAATGTAAAGCCAAAGGGAGCAGCTCATGCTAGAGCAGCTTTGTTTCACGGCCTCCTGAGAAATGACTTTTAAAAACACAAGACATTCCACTCCTCAAAAAACAGGTGAGCAGGAAAGGTTCACAATTACATTAACCTTCACCGCAGGAGTATTACACCTGCCCTCCGTCATTAACGCTAATTTCTCATAAGCAATCTTCTGAAAGAGTCTATATGTGGATTTTTCAACAGATTAAAACCTTAACTCCAACCAGACCTGAGATAAACCCCAGATGAGCGAGACTCGGTGGTGTGTACAAAATCTCTAAGAAGGTCATTTGTAAAATGATTTCGCCTTCTGGACATCGTTTCTCAAATTAATCCAAACTCTGAAGGCTAACTCTGCCCAGCATTGCTGTGAGGCGAGGCAAACTTCAAAGCAACCTAAATTAGCACACAGAATGCAAAAACCTAAGAATAAACTTTCACACAGAGAGTAGCTCCCAACTCTAACTACAGCAGGCAAGCTCTACAAGCAACATGAGAGATGTGGAGACCTATGGCAAGGCTGGAAAAGCTTATGAACTTTGTCATGGAAGAGTGAGCAGAAGGGGAGCTGGGCCAAGAAATAAACCCGATGTGTTAAGAAAGCAGTGTTGTTAGCCCAGGTTCAAGTACCACTGCTTGGAAAGAAGTAGTACTAGGGCTCTGAAAAGAGATCACGTCCCAGCAAAACTCTCTGACAGCTTCTGAAAGAAACTACTTCTAATGTGGGAGGTGGCACTAAACCAAACCTGCAGGGGAAAGGAAAAAAATGTCAGAGAAGCAAGGATAGGAAAGTCTAAAGAACTATCACTGAGAAGGTGACTGCAAACATGTCAGTGAGATTCAGAAGCAACCTGTGCAATAGGACTCTTCTCTACAACAGAAGAATCAAAGGAGCTTCTTCTAAAGGCATCGATTCAAATACGAGAGGACCCAGGAGACTGCAGTCCCATCCTGGCACAGGCATGGCCAACACATTCCTGCTTTAAGAGTGAGGTATTAGCAGAACATTGTTAAAACAAGCCAGTCCCTGCTTTCCCTCCAAGAGTTTCTTGCGATCCTCTTGCTTTGTCTGAAAAGCTGGAAAAGTACAATCATACTTATTGAAAACCTGCTATTTACTTACCTGACAAAGAGGCAAGAGGCTGCATTGTAACACCATTTGAAACAAAAGATTAGGAACTAGTCAAAAGGTAAATTATTTTTTTCAACTCATGTTTGACTTAAGAGAGGTCTCCAGAGTTTACATATTTACTGGAAAGAGGATTCAGCTTCCAGTTCCTGATCTACCTCCAAAGCACACCTAAATTTATTGACAATAATTAGTGGAAAAAAAATATCTACCAAATTTTATTTAGGACACATGGAAGAGAATCAGTTCTATTCTAAAAGGTCTCCTCTTACCTGTCAAGAGCTGGAGTTAGACGGTAATCTTTGGTTGCTGACAGGATGGCTTTGATCAGATTATCTGGGGAGAAAGGATGAAGACATTAGGAACAAGTTCTCAATCCTAATGCAAATGAAAGACAAAGCGATGTAAAGCATCTGAAGCAGTTACTCGGAGGAACTGAAATAGGATTCACATTAGGAATATACACATTAACTTGCATACTCCTGTCTCCTCTGGACAATGACCTTCACACACCGGATGCAAAGACACGTTACGTGCCAAATTCTGACACAGTGTGCAAATGCTCTGCGTAGAGAGTGACAGGGAACAAACGCAGTACAGTTTAAGGCAGTGGTTTTTACACCCACTTCATGAGATTGCTGATTCACACACACTTCAGACATGAAGAGGCTGGTGTCACTGCTGCTTGCTTTCACACAAGCCTGTCTGCAGCTGAGCAGTGACCTGGATGCAGGAACAGAATCGGGTTAAAACTGATGCATTTTCTTTTCCTGAGTTACTTTCACTTTAGACTGAGCTCCTCGGTCTGGCTTTCTTCATGGCAGAATCCAGTTAAAGCATCATAGCTGCGTAAAGAAATGCCCATGGGAGCCAACCCTACGCTGATACGCAGAGAACGCTGCAGCAACCGAACGATGTAAGTTATGCAAGTGCAGACACACAGACAAATGAAGTGTATCAAACTGTAGAAGCACAGTGGTTACAAATAAATATTTCTATCAGCTATGGAAATCTTTGAGGCTGCTGCCTTCTAGATTTTGTCCTTTGTCCCAAATGTTTTCCACCTCTCTCCCCATAAAGGTCCAAACTCCTGTACCATGACCTGTCCAGGTCCAAGAAGCAGCAATGCTTTGGCTGGTCTGGATGTATAAAACCACCAGTAGCATCAGAATGGCTTTACTGGGTCCAACTAAAAGTCCATCTGCCTCCAAATCCTGACTCTAACTGTGGCCTTAAGACGACATCTAAGAGAAGAGGAGGAAGAAGGCAAGCAGACATAATATTTGCCTGAATTTATCTTCTATCATTTCATTACTTTCGAGTCGGGTATTTCATGTATCAGGTGTAGGTTCTATAAATCTGGCAACCCTCACTCATTTCTCTCCCATGAGCTCAGAATCCTCCTGGATCCACATAGACATTCAATCACTTCCCTTTCCTGATTGTGAATACGGCTTCTCTGAGCTTCAGTTATACTGGAAAAGACCGTGAACAACTAGTCCCCTTCCACTCTCCTTGGGAGACTAAGTGTCTATCATATCCCTCCCTTAAATATATCGATCAACTAGTTCTAAAGTTCTCAGGGAACAACCAGTCAAAAGGAATACACAAGTCTCATTTCTTTACAAAAGATTAAAACCGACACAGAAACATTAAGAAGACTGACCACAGGTGATTATTTGCCACAAGCTGAAATAGTTCACCCGGTAGACGCTACTTACTGCAGGCAGCACAGCTAGGGAAGTCCCTTTCAAATAAAGGGTTCTGGTTTTATCTACTACATCCCTCTGCAGAAACTACAGGAGGAGGGTGTGGGATCAACACACAAGCTGCAGGCAGCCCAGGTACCAAACAGCTTTGAAACGGACACCAAGCTGGTGAGATGCACAAGGTAGACGAACGATGATGATAAACAGAAAACTCTGATGGGCACTTTTAGGTTTGGGGAGGTTTTTGACACGGCATTGCTGCCAGTCCCTGCCAGCCATTACAAGTTGGGAGCTACGACTACTTTCAGATCATATTTTGGAGTAAGGAAAGGCCATTTGTAGGGTAAAAGCAATCTACTTTGCTAACCAAATAGTGATTTTGATTAATTTTCCTTCATCTGAAGAATTTCTTTTGACGCATTGGCAGCAGGCTTCCTCTCCAACAGGAAAAGCTATTTCCCTAAGCTTGCTGCAACAGCAGCAGGCTGTTGTGACCTCTAATGGCACCACGCCACAGTCCTCTCCTTGGCCGGTCTCATACATTGGCTTTTACTGGACAGCGTGTGTGTTACCACGGTTATTTTCCCACACTCTCAGAAAAGAGATCAAAAGATTGTACGTCAAAGGCTGCAACCTCCCATCTACCAAGCTTTTTTCATGCCAAGTTTGCTCTACTATCCACAAGTCAACACCCCACACTACTTGGAGGCCATCCACTATACTATATTAAAAAGCACATTAAAGGAATACGGTTGACTAACGCACTCAAAGAATTCTATTTTCTCATCTTGCCAGCCAGTTAGCAATGCTCCCGTAGTGAATCCTCAGGAATGAAATGGGACTACTTTAGGATATGGCAGCATTTGGGATGGGGAGGCCCATTGCCATCATTCAGAGAGAAAACACAAGCGGAACAAACCAATGCAGGGCATTCTGTACAGGTTATGAAAGGCCAAATGGGAGATATCTCTTCAGCAGCCCCCACAGTCTAACATCCCAGGGCATCCAAGAAGTGTGGAAGTTGAGCACATCACAGCGCTGAATCTTCATCACTTCAAAACTGCTGAATGAAGCTCAATAAAAGACAAAGTTCTTCACTGCAAAGTGTTGACCTGCAGCAGGAATGAAGGTGGCAGAGATGACCTCAGTGCCAGCTCATCTAGTCTAGCATCCTCGCTGGAAGCCAGGAGCAGGAGCCACAAGCACTAACAGGAAAAGTTACTGTCCCAGGCAGGGGTGAGGCACTAGATCTTTTTGAAAGAGCTTGAACTCTACTAGAAGATGGACACTACGCTGCTGCTGAGCTGAGCACTTGCATTTAACGCCTTGCTCACCGGGACCAGGATGGAAGGACAAGATCTCCTTCTTCGGGTAAGGTTTGAAGGATCAGCAGATGCTGCTGTGGCTGATCTGCAGCCTTCCACAACACGGTGAAGATAGCTATCATAGGGAACCCCTGGCAGCACCTTCTACCACAGCTGGGTCAAGGTGGAGGGCGACTTGAAATCACCATTGCGAAGACTTCTGTCAGAGATAGTAGACTAAACAAAATCAGGCACCAGGAGAGCAGGGGTGAGAAACTGAAAGGGTGGTGAGCACAGCCTGCCTTACACCCCTGTATACAGAGTGGTAAGAACATGGTACAAGTGCTACAAAGAAAAATTCCTTCCTCTTTCCAGTAACAGGATCAGTGCACAGCCACCGGCTGAATACTGATCTGTCAAGGACTGAAAGCAAGTTTTGCAAGGACAAAATAAAGGCCAAGTCTTCAAGACCCGATCCACTGAGACTGCACCAGTGTATGCACAACATGACCGGCGTCCCCATGATCTAGGCAGTAACTGACACATTCTACCTTCATGCAGTAGCTTCTGGGCAGATCCAAAAAAACTGTTCTACATAACAGTGGCAGAAAGGCTACCAGACCAGTTTTGATGTCTCACACACTGGTGCTAAACTTCCGAATAACTGATACTAACCCATCACCTGATTTAGTGGCAAACGTGATCAGCAGCAGACCTGGTGTGCTGTACCTTGGCCACAGAACCCCTCCACGGGGTGGGACAGCAGTGGGAACGGCTGGCACCCAGGGCAGCAAGTTCCTCTGGAGTAGGGATATTCTTAAGGGAGAAGGGTAGAGCTCATGACTGGGACCCACCTGCATTGAACACGGCAAACAAGGAACAGAGCAACCCAAGAACTGGTGTTTCAGTACATTCTGTTCCTGGTAACTGTCAGCTTTTCTTCATTCATCCACCCATTGATTTTATTCTCTGGTTTTTTAAAGGGCACCAGTTGCGTACAGCCCTCGCTTTAACATGAACCCGTGGCTAAAAAAGGAGATTGTTTTATTCAGGCAAGAGCTACGCAAAAAAATTATTTTGATTTTTTTTTTTTTCAGATGGTTTACGCAGGTTGTGAAGAAACCGCAGCACGGATGCAGACACGATGCTAGCCCAGGCACAACTTCTCTCTTCCTTGGCAAGGGAGAACAGACAGCAAAGGGTGTGCTCCGCCGTGTGTACCTGTGCACCAAGGAGGGGCCTGAGTATACATGTCCTGACTACTCCAAAGAAAAAAAAACCTTCCTGTTACAAGCTGAAGGTATGTGTGCACTCACTTCTCTGCTTGCAGGGCCCAGGCACACAGCCAGCTCAGGCATAACAGAACTCATTAGCTCAGACACATCCCCATTCAAACAGGCCCCTAGTTTTTTGAGGGACATTTCCTCAATGGAAATGTTTCAGCTACTTTTGTTCAATGCAGAAGCCCAGCAAATCAGCCCAGCAGACATGTCTTGTCTCAGCACCATATGCCCAGAAACATGAACCACGGAGAGCACTGTGCAGAGACCTGCAGGGCTTCATGGAAGGTCAGCTCAGATCAAGCAGAAGTTATTACCTGCCATTCATTGCTGGCACAGAGGCGGCTCCCACGGATCCAGCAGCTCCGTGTCACGTTTACCCCAGACAGGGGTTGCTGGCAGAGCTGTACCATGGCTACCTTGCACTCTCCATGGCACCTTTCGACACACCGAGCACAGAGCAGCTTGGGCAAAACCATGCACTTCTTCCCTGACACTCTCCTCCCGTAACCAGTACGGACAAAAAAGGGTGAATTTGTCTTTGAAAAGCATTTAATCTTTGGCCTTTCCCCAGCTGCCAAACAGGCAGCCCAGCAAGTGCTAATGAGCCGCACGTTTTGTGAAATACAAACTTTCCACTGGAAACTGAATTCAAACACCAGACTCACCTCATACAGACCATCCAACAGCCATTTAGCGGCCAGGGGTTCGGTAACCACTTGAAGGCTGAGTAAACCCAACAGCAATATTGCTCCCCCAGTACTGTTCCTCCTCTTCATCCTCGCAAGATTCAAGGCAGATGTTATCAATACTAAATCCTTCCTCCAGTCTGCAGTCTGACACTGATGTTTAAGTGTCCTTGGCAGCGTCACCACACTTCAGGCTACAGCTGTTACCTGCCCTGGCAGTGGCACACAGCAGCAGCTCACCGGCAGCCCATATTTTATTTGTTAGCTCCAACAGTTTAAGTCAGAAAAGAGCAAACTGTAATGCAGTGGTTCTGCTTATCTGAATCTATCCGTGCGGTAAGCATAAGAACACGGTGTACATACATATGTTACCTAAAGGGAGGAACATTTGTGCTGTTTAATTCTAGCTGAAGCATTAGGCAGGTGAACTTATGCCAACAGTAAAAACATGTGGCTTTTCTAGAGCTCCCTCAAGTCAAAGGGTACAAAGTGCCAGATATACGCGCACGTGTCACCAACAACGGGTATCGAAATGAGCCTGAAATTCCCCGCACCACTTTTTTTATTGTCGATCTCCTAACAGCATGAGGTCTGCACAGGAGAAAGCAGCTACAAAGGCTTCCACAACAGAGAAGTAAATTGCAAACACATGAACTGTCTCTCCAAACCAGTAACTACAAACTGCAGAAATCTGCCCCCAGATCACATCTGATGTGTCAATACAAGAGAAGGGTTTCTTGAGGTCATTAGCCATTGCACCAGAGTAAGCTACCAGCTAGTTTACTTGAGATACACCTTACTACCAACAGGACTTAAAACTGTTGGTACTTCCAACACCCCAGTACTTCCGCTGCTGATTTGTACCGCTACTGAGAGCAGAGGCATTCAGTGTTGCATAGACACAAAACACAAAGCAAAGGAAGAAAAAGACAGACTGGATGCACGGTACCTCCCTAACAATTTTAGGAAAACCTGGCACGTGTTAAATGTAAGCTCTGTAAAGCCCTTAAGGCCTTTTTTAATAACAAGATATAAATGAAATACATAGCATTTGGACTCTTCATGTACATGGAAGCTTTGGAGCCTTCAGGGATTTTTTTTTTTTTTCCTTCAAGCTTTTCTTCACAACCAAGAGTTTGGTTTTCTTTTTTTTTTTTCCAGAGTATTAGCTTAGTTCCCAACATAATCCCAGGGCTTGGAAAGTTGGAACATTAATTTAAAAAACAATTATGCCAAAAAAATGGGCAATGTTTTGCAATAACCATGCACTGACCATTTTGATTCAAACTCCAGTTTCTGAGCCTGCAGAAACAGGCTAATCCCCACCACATGAAAACAGTCCTTTAAAGAGTCACAATGTGCTGTCCAAAGACAAGCAGGAAAATCAATACAGTTGTTATAGAGGGCTGATCTTTGTTGCTTTGCTTTTGATGCCCATTCACAGGTGGCCAGGCAGGGTCTTCGAACAACTCAGTAACTGCTACAGTGAGTTCCAGTTCTGACCCTTGCGTAAGCATTAAGATGCGGCACTTGAAAAACAACATCCAGAGAAGACCCGCTCTTCATTCCAGGAGGTAAAAGATGGAAATAATATCCATGTCTCCAACTGCACCTCAACACTTCTGTGAAGAACTCCAAAATGAAGTCACCCACTTAACTGCAAACTTGGGGTTTGAGATCCGCCTGGGGCACCTTTCCCTTCCCAGTGGGCTGGGAGAAAGATTATTCTTCAAGCACACTGAAGAGCAAAGCATCAGTTTTGATGGTTGCACTTTCATCAAGAAAGCTCAAGAGAGAGAGCTGATTTAACTTCAAAAATTTTTAGTCTGGAGAAGAGAAGACTGAGAGGGGATCTAATTAATGTGTATAAATATAGGAGGGCTGGGTGTCAGGAAGAAAGGGACAGCCTCTTCTCACTTGTGCCCTGCGATAGGACAAGGGGCAGTGGATGCAAGCTAGAGCACGGGAAGTTCCACCTCAACGTGAGGAAGAACTTCGGTCCTGTAAGAGTCACAGAGCACTGGAACGGGCTCCCCAGAGAGGTTGTGGAGTCTCCTTCTCTGGAGACTTTCAAGACCTGTCTGGATGCGTTCCTGTGTGACCTGCCCTAGGTTCTGTGACCCTGCTCTGGCAGGGGGGTTGGACTCGATGATCTCCGGACATCCCTTCCAACCCCTGACATTCTATGATTCGATGTATCGCCCAAAGTTTTATTATCCATGTCCTGTACTTAAATTCCTGCTCCACTTGTACCTTTCACAAAGCAGATTTCTCCTTGCCATGGGATAAGGCACTTGCACTGGCCTGAGGTGATGTTTTAGGTGGTTTCTGTTTGCCGAGAAGTGGCTGCTTCCCCAGGTAGCTTCTGTACCAAAGGAAGCAAGCAGGTTGTCCTGGGTGAAACCAGTTGGCCTCTCACACTGTTTGATGAGGCTTAAAGACGTGAAGGAGGGCTCAGCTTGTGCTGTGACACATGACGCTCCCTGGTGCTCTAGACAGGCTTTGAACAACAAGCCTGGCCAGATGTAAGTGAATGCAGTGAGACCTGGTGTTCCCAGCGTGGTCTCTGTGCCAGCAGAAGCTGCTCACTGCCTGTTGGCAGGAGCACACACACATGGCTGCCGCTGCCGCGCATTCCTGCCAAGGGGCTGTGCTGTCAGAAGAGATGCTGCTGCGTGTTGGGGGCCACCCCAGGACCCCCAGCTGACGTGCTGTGTGTGGGACTGTTTCCAGCACACTGGGGGATGCTGGCTCTCTGGCTCCGAGTGACAGGCGCACACAGCCCTGCTCTCCCAGCTCCCTCTGCTCTGCACCACCATCACTCCTACTGCTGCTTTCCGAGACACATCCTTTTCTCCGTCTTTCTCTTTCTTCTTTCTCATAAGCCAGCTTTTTTCCCAGTGCCAGTTTTCGGTTTCTATTTTTACTCTAGCACAGGTGAAGCACTGAGTTGTTTCTGGGAAGCATCTTTTCACTTTAGAGACCTGATCTTCAGCATTTTCAGAGTCCCAAGGAGCACCACCACAGTTCACTACACATGGCCCTGGTCCTGGTCCTGGTGCACCCTTTGCAGCATTCAAGTAGCAGTGTCAACTGGAAGCAGAGGAAGTCAAAAAGTTCTTTTGAACAGGTTACGAGACAGACCTACCTGAATTTTTCTTAGCAGCTTTTACTGTCATCATTCCTGGGCACTGGGGGGTGGAAGTGGCTTGTAAATGCACAGTAGCAATAAGAGAGGTATTTCCAAAATGTGCTGGAGATACAGAGAGGGACCTTCAGTCCCTTGGACCCCTTGGCAGCAGACTGCGTGTCGTGACTGGGGCTGTCTGTGCCACATGGCAGTCATGGCTCAAAGGACAGTCATGGACGGGATGACAAAAGAGCCACATGTTCATTGTGTGTGATGGATAAAACAAATGCTCTGCAGACAGGTGCCCACTGCTTTGCAGTGGGTAAAGAGAGTTATCTGTGACAGAGTGCCCTCAGAGGGCTCGTTGGGCTGGCACTCTGTTGATAGGAGGCTATCTCAGGAAGGCTTCTGCAGAGTGATTTTATGATGGTCCAGGTCGTATGTAGAGCTCAGGTTACCTGCTGGCCCGGGCACTGTGCAGGAGACCCGGGTTGATTTACTGGAATTCTTGCCCTGTTGGGAGATTCTGGGGAGAGTTGCTTTTCCCTGCTCCGCCTTGGTCTCCTCAGACAGACAAGCCACTTACTGCTTTCATTAAGCACTTTAATAGTACCAGCCCAGGGGAGCGACGGCAGATGCTGTGATCGCAGCTAATGCTGTGGGGACACGTCTGGGTGGGCTGACACCAGCTACAGCGACCGTCACGCCGAAATGCCTGGCTGGGACATGTGACCACTTCACCCTTCGCATTGTGTCAGTGTAACCTGTAGCAGGTGATTTCCTCTCAGCAGAGCTAGCAGAGGCAAGAGCCCTTGATGGGTCTGGTCTCGCGGCTTTTCCGCTGTGCATGCACCCCCACGCATTCCCCAGAGACCTCCCTTGACAGGCAGCTGCATGCGGGTACGTCATGTCCTGCCATCTCTGTTCCCTGGCACACGTCACCGCTACTGCTGTGCTGTTGGACTCCTGGTGCGGTGGCTTGGGAGGGCACTGTAAGCAGCTACATCTGCCCAAGGTACCTGGGTTTACCTGGATCTCACCATGCCAAAAAAACTTCATCCAGCCCATGGGGAGACCTTCTACCTGAGGTACCTGGGTGAGACCATGCTGGCTGCTTTAGGTAAGAGAAGGCCCTTGATCTGCAAGGGCTCTTCTGGTCTGCAGTGGTGTCTTTCTCCTTAGCAGAAGCCACTGCCCTGCCCCAGCTACAGTCTCCTGCAACATGGGGGACGGGAGCATGCTTGGCCAGGATGGCTGCTGACCTTCTGTCTCTCCCATTTCCTTCCAGTCCTGGACGCACAACATCCAGCGGGAGAAGGAGTTCCTGCGGAAGCTGGTGAAAGCCCGAGTCATCACTGACCTAACCAGTGGGATCTGAGTGGCTCCCGCCACTGCCTCCAAGGGAGGAGATGAAGACACACACTGCAGCTCTGGGAGCAGGCACTGGCAGCCCCTCACAAGAATCCCACCTCACTGAAGACACACAGAGATGCCCAGGTGCTCTGGGAAGACCCTCTCGCATTGCCAGTCTGCACGAGGGTTGCAGGCCTAGAGCTGGCAGGAGGTGGGCGAGGGGCTGAGTGGGCAGTTCTTGAACTCTGCATCGCAGACACATCTTCTGTGTCCTGAACTAAACAGGAAAGACTCAGGAGAGAGAAGAAAGGTTTGTGAATAAAACGATTTGTGCCAAATGGGAGGTGACGCTGCCCCAAGGCAGCAATGCCTGAATGTACAAAGTATTATTTTTTAAAAGAAACTGCTGGAATCACACTAGAAATACCAAGGTGCAAGGCAAAGTCTGCTTGTGCACAGCCCTGAGAAACGCCTGGCCTCTCCGTGCTCCATCTGCATTGTCACTGGCCTCAGACCCTCCCCCAGGAAAACAAATCCGTCCAAAACCTTGGTGTCGTTGGTGCTGCTATAATTCGAAGGGAGAATAATGGCTTTCCCTCGTTCTCCACGTGGAGCTTCTGGATGGAGATGAGCATGGATTTGTTTTTCTGCACTGTTTCTTGCTTCCTGCGTAGAGGCAGCAGCAGCAGCCGCTCAACTTGGCTGCGTTTTCTATAGCCATTTGCCCTCCCCTGCCTCTGCCCTGACCCCAAAGGGGAGCAGGGAGCCGCTGGCTTTCTCTGCCTGCAGCAGACCCTCCTCACCTTCCTGCCTGCCACGGCTCTGAGGAGCCTGCCTCGGTGTGCTCGGGGCTTTCAGGCCTCTTGGTTTGTGCCTGCTGTACAGGGCCCTCTGTGCAGATTGCCGCCGCTGTTTCTGGAGAGCATCTCGCTTTTTATGTGTGTGGGAGAGGAGTAATTTATTCCTTGGAAGGAGGTCAGATCTTGCACGGAGATCTGAAACTTTACAGTTTGAGAGCAGGCCGCTGAAGATGTTTCTTTTATGTTCCAGACTCTATCATGTTCCCTATTTAAGCGACGTGTGACCTCAGTGATGATGGAGCCTGCTGGGATGGGTGGAAGCCTGCTGGGAACCTTCACCCTCTGCTTGGCCCCTGCTCACTTCATTTCCAAGCTCCTCCCGTGCTGCTCTAGCACTGCTGCTCCTCCTGCTCTCAGGAGCACATCCCTTCCTTTGCCGTCTCGGTTCCAAGATGCAGTATTTGCACATTTGACTTGTATACATATTTCAGAGGAGCTGGAATAAACTGAGCAAAGTGGCCAAGGGCGAGGACAGCAGGGTGGTCTCATCCACCTGGAGAGCGTGGACAGAATGGGGATTCCCAGGGGAAGGGTTACAGGTGGGAATCGGCTCCCAGGCTCTCCTAGCCTGGAGCAGGCTGGACTGAGCCGAGTCCCCGTGTGTCGAGGCACCAGCACCCAGCCTGCCAGTGCTGGGGTTAGTGGAGGGGGGATCCCAGAGGGGTGCTGGCTGGACTCATGGTCCTGGTGCTGCATCTGACATGCCCAAGGATTGCTGTGTTGCTCTGAGCTGAAGGGGGAACATGGCCCTAGATGCTCAGAACAGGGCTCACACAGTTCCCCCAGGCCACCTCTGCCCCCGCTGACCTTGAGGGGGCTGTGGCTCTGGGTCTGAGACCCCCAAGGAGACATGCAGGACAGGCAGGCAGTGACCCAGCTGTGGGGGCAGAGGAGCAAACTGTATGGAATGGTTTGAGACCAGGCTCCAGGCAGAGGCAGCTCTCAGGACATGGTGCCGGGTGCTGCCCACAGACCGGTGCAGGGTGTCCCCCTGCAGAGACACTCCTGCATGGTGCACCCATAGCCGAGGAGCTTGCTCAAGGGAAAGTCTGGTCCAGCTTCTGGTCGTGGCTGCTGCTTGTCCTGTGGGAGCTGCCTGGGAGCAGTTCAAAGATCCTGCCTCTTCCAGGCAGCAGAAGGCAGATGCTGGGAGGCTCTCCCTTCCCATTCCTTTCCCATGTCCCTTCCCCCTGTCCCTCTGGCCTCCCAGCCAGGCAGTCCCCGGTACAAGCCTCCCCCCCAGAACGCTGTGAGGTTTCCAGCATGGAGAGCTGGGGGTTCCAGCAGGTTTCTGAACATACGATCTGGCAGATAACTCCTTTGAATACTCTCCCCCAATTTGTTTTTCCTGCTCAAGGAGCCCAAGGGGCTGGATTTCCATGGCTCTTTCAAGCAACACCCCCTTACTGGTTCCTGTGTTTCAGTCTGGACCTGGGAACATCATCTGTGGAGTCCCTGCCTCGGTGGCAGTGGGGGTGCCTGGGCTGGACGTGGCAGAGGTTGTGGCTGGGGAAGGGCAGACACTCACCCCTGCCTTGGTGCTTGAATTGGGTCTTCAGCCAGCTGCTGTGGGAGCCCTGGGGCAGTGATGGGGTGATAGGATTCATCCATATGCTACAGGGAGCTGAGATGCCAGACTGCAAGTACCTGCAGCCAGGAGGAGGAGGGGTTGAAGAGCCTTCAGTGTCCATGCTGGGCTCCTCTCCAGCCCCTGGGGGAAGCACCCCCATGGAGGCTTGTGATGATATTAATTTGATTTAGTCTGTTATGTTGAGCTCTCCAAGGCTACAGGGCACCTTTTATCTCCCAGCTCAATGTCTCCAGGTCCAAGGAGAGAACATGGCCCCTGCCTTGCTTTCCCTGGCATCCCAGCTCCCCACCTCAGCCAGGAACAGGTCCTGATGGGAAGTTGTCCCTGCAGACCAGGGAGGTGACTCCAAGCCCTTCCCTCCACCTTGGTGGGGATCTCCAGGCAGAAGTACCCAGGAAGTGCACGGCCTAGGGTGACTGTGGTGGGTCAGGACCACCTGCAAGTAGAAGGAAAGAGGGGATGGGGTGTTGTTCAGAGGCCAAAGGCTTCCCTCTAAATCACTGTCCCATTTGACACTGGTGGGGCCAACACAGCCATGGAGCAGCACTGTGGCCGGGCAATGGGGGTGTGCTCCCCAGCCCCAGGAGCAGTGCTCAGCTCCTTTGGCTGCCTCGCCGTGTGCACCTGCAGCCACCTCCCGCCCTCCGAAATGCGCAGTCCTGCCAGCTTGGAGCGGTGCACACGGGTCAGAGCAGGGTCAGTGGGACGGATGTGAGTCTTGGCCTCTCCCTCACAGTGACTCACCTTTTCAGCTCAGAAGGGAGAGCCCAGGGGAATTCTCCACAGCCTAAATATAGAGCGGGGTTGCCTGGTGCCTCTGACGCGCTGCTGTGTAGAAAGGCCACTTGAGTGGCACGGAACCTGCCTAGAGAGAGGCCAGGGAAGTGCAGGTCTGGGGAGCTTGCTGCTCCACTGACCACACTGTGAGCACGGGCTGCTAATGCAGCCCTCCATGGTGCCCACCACCCTGGCATCAGGCCCCCTCCACCAGCTCACACTGTTAGGGCTGGACATGCTGTGGCTCAAGCTCTCCCATGCCAAATGGAGGTGCCTTGGCCAGGGAGCGTGAGGCAGCAGCAGGACTTTCTGCAGCCCAGTGTCCCTCAGCCCAGTGTCTCTGGGCTTCCAGCATCTCCTTTTCCTGGGAGGGGGCAGTGGGCCCTGCCATGCTGCTTTATCCCTGTGTGGGCACTGCTGGGAGAGGGGGAAGTTGTCAGGACAGGGCTCTCTGTATCAAACAGGGGCAGGCAGGCTGGGTACCAGTGATGGGCGAGGGCTTCCAGACTGTCTGGCAGGGAGGTGGCCACGGTGCTGAGCTCCACCAGCACAAGCACGGTATGTGCCATCGGTCCGTGCCATCGGTCCGTGCCATCAGGCCTGGTGCGCATCACACACGGTATTAGAGACGTGTCCTTTGGTGCGGGTGACCCAGGCCACTGCTCAGCCCCTCTGGGCACCATCTCCTCGCACAGCCTGTATAGGGACTCGCTCCAAAGGCCAGTGTGCTCGCCAGTACTGTACCACGCTGAGATGCAAGAACTCAATGAGTTTTTAAATTAGTTTTAGTTTCTGCGATTATTTTTAATTTCCCCTCTAGGCAGGGAGGGCAAGAGTCTTACAGGCTCCTCCAAGCCAGCTTATGTCACATCAATTCAGTCATATCACAGAAGCAATAAAGCTATCAAACAAGCTTGGCTGGCTTCTTTCTTCTGCTGCCTTTGGCATGTTTTAGGGATTCCCCTGCTCGGTCTGTCCCCAGCCTGGTTTCACTGCTGACTCCTGCGGCACAGTAGCCTGGAGGCAGCTGCCAGGAGCTGCAGCTGGCCGCTGCCACTGGCCTGCTTGTGGGCATGGGAGAGAGCTGTGCTCCTCCACACAGGTGACCTGAGGGGTGGGAGAGGAGCTCACAGGTTGGGTGCGTGTCATGTCAGGGGGCAGAGGGGTAAGGGCTTGTCCTGCCTGGGACAGGCTGCCTGCCACTCTGCCCGCTCTCCTGGGGACTCCCTGGCAGAGGGTTGGCTTCACGACAAGGGTCACAGCAGCGATCGGTCTGGGTGTGGTGCCGACAAGGGCAGATGTCCAGCCAAGTGACCTTCTCACCACAACGTCCAGGAAGGAAGAGGTTTAGGAAGGCAGGGGCCAAAGCTGTGACCGGCTCCGACACCTGTCAGGTCCCTGCAGGAGGAACGCAACCCCTGTGACAAACCCGAGCAATGGGGTGGGCCTTCCAGAGCCACAGGACAAGTCAAGGACAGCCACATCACCCAGGGGAGTGGGCTGGATGCTTCCAGGTGGGTGATCAGTCTGTCAGACCTGCCTGCTCCTAAAACGCAAGGGGCAGCTTCTTGCCAGCACCGATGGGACACCACAGAGGCAACTGCCCAACCCTCTCCAGTGTGTGGCTGCAAGTTCCAGATCCCTCCCAAAAAGGAGCTGCTCAAACCCACCCTCCTGCCCTCCTCTCTTCCCAGCCCTTAAAGAGCAGGGCCACTGCTGCCATCGGGCTGGGCCAGCCCCAGGGGTGGCCCATGGTCCATCCTGGCTTTGGGAGGGCTGTGGAGGGGGAGGGCACAGAGCCTGGGACCAGGGGGCACACAGGGACAGCCTTGTGGGAGGTTCAGGTCAGCAGAGACAAGGAGCGAGTGTCCCCAAAGGAGCCACTTCGCTGAGATGGGGACGATGCAACCAGTCAATCCATCTGTGTCACAGCTCTCTCCCAGATGTTTTGTCACACCCAGTCATAGCCTCACACAGTAGCAGCAGCAGCCACAGCATGCTCAGTCCTGCCACCTGGGTGGACCATGTCACCTCCATCCTGCCTCATGCAAGGGTAGGTAGGGACAGGTGTCACGGCAGGCCCCGACTCCACGGGGATCATTCTGGACCAGACAAGGGACACAGGGACACCCCAGCCCTGGGGGTGCAGGAGCGCAGGTGGTGCCTTGGGAGGCACCAAGCCAGCCACTGCCAGCAGCAGCCGGGGGGCAGGTCACCTGTCTGTCTGGAGACCCATGGCGCTGGGTCCCTTGCCCTGCATCCCAGCACCCTGTGGGGCCCAGCCCGTGCTCAGCACTCCCTGGGGCAGAGCTAATGCCCGTGGATGCCACCATCATCTCAGGGGGACAGGAAGGAGGTGCCCCTGGCACAGCAGTGGGGCTGATGGCAGCAGCAGAGTCACATTTCCCAGGACCAGGGCCAGGGGTAGAGGAGGGAGCCAGGGTCCCCAGGTATCTGGGGTAGCAGCCACAAAGGGGGCACAGCCAGAAGAGGACAGAGACAAGGCTTTGCACAGCCAGCCGTTTCACTGAACCAGGAACACCATAGGCCCACCTGGATGGGGTCCCCTGTATATCACCCGGTGCCATGCCCCACACAGCCCCCTGCCTGCCAACAGCATCACACCCACCACAGCTCCAGCTGTGCCCTGGGGACATGAGGACCAGGGCAACCCACAGGGAAGGTGGGCAGGATGGGGTAACCGCTGGTATGAGCCAGCACCTGGGGCTTGTCTCCAAGCCCTGAGGGTTGTTCATGGAGGAGGCAGCCCTCCCCTTCACCGGCAGCCACTCCTGGGCAGCTCCCACTGCATGGGCAGGGTTGTGGCCAGTGCCACGAGGACAGCCAGGCAGCCTGGAGCAGGACACGCCACTCACACTGAAACTTTCCAAGCAGTCAGCCTGGTTAGTCTGCAGTCCTGCAAAGCAGAGGATCCTATTCTCTGTTCCCCATCCCCTGCCCCTGGCTGATTCCCTATCCCACGGATCTTCATGGATGTTCCAAACCTCTGCTGGGCTAAGGCATCCGGCAGATGCCCTTCCAGTGCCCATCACGGATGGGAGCAGCCTCAGGCCACAGACACGGAGCAGCACAGCCCCATGGCAGAGCCTGCCCTCCCACGCAGTCCCACCAGCAGGCGTGAAGCCACCCACGGCCACAGGCTTGGCCG